>JASKGO010004722.1:0-74947 GCA_030556065.1 Holobus sp. GC000080
TATCAAAGGCCGTATTGTAAAGATTTAAAAAGAAATTTTAATTTAATTTAATAGTAAGTTAAAGTTTCGAGAACTTTATAATGGTTCAAAAAAAAATAGCGTAATTGGTAATTTTATATTTTTTATCATGCTGTTTTTAATTTAGTAGTCATGGCTACTTTCTTTTGTAAAACTAAATGACGTTAAAATTCATTTTGGAATAAAAAATCGGGAAAAGTAAGAATCGATTCTCATAATTAATGCCTATAATTGTGCATCCAAACTAAAAAGTGAATATATTTTAGAAGCAGGAAAAAGTGTCTTAACCGTATACGTTTTAAATGTTTAAAGAAACGTACATTAAAGTAATGATTGTGCAGAAACAATGGATCGTGTTATTAATATTATTGCTTTTGTTTGCAGTTATGTAGTTGAGTCTAGGCCTGGTCATTACAATCGTGAAAAAACCGGCAATAGAGAGTAAAAATGGTGAAATTTATTACATCTTAAATATCCTACACAGTGAACGAAAGCCGCGTGTACTCATTAAGGACGCTAAATAACTCATTCCTCTTTAATTAAAATATTTATTTATTACCTTTGCAAGTACTGGCGAACATATATACTTACGGTACACCCAAACATTAGAAAACAAAATAGCTTCTTCTCGATCGTTTTTATTTTACACGTTTACTCAATTGTTAACAGTTCGAAGGTGTGCGGAAAAAAGTGGGCACTTTCATTTTTCAGCAAGTGCGCTCTTCCGTTTTTTACTTTTTACTTTTTTCTTCGCAAAATTTTACGACCTCAACCCTAATAAAGATAAACGGCGCTAATTATAATGGCGATAGTTTCTGCATTTAGTGGCTCTTGTCTGCATAGATATAAGTGATTTTCCTAGTGTTTTCTGCATATGGGACTCGCCCACTGGAAGCAGCGGGCATCCAAATCAAAGCGAGGAATAAAAGCAAATTAGTGCACACTCTCGCTTATAATAATGAATAATTGTTTATTTATTGGCCGTTTGTGCTACATACCACCCGAGGATCAACAAGAGCACAGGCGAAGAGATGAACGATCCAAATGTGTACCTAAATTCTTTGTGCTTAAGACACCGTGAAATTACTACTTATTGATTAATTACCGCTTCATTGTGTGAGCGCTCTGAAAAATGATAATTTCGTCGCTTCGAAACTTCTTCGCTTTGCCCAAGAAACGATTCCTATGTGCGCCGAGAGGATTTTGCGTTTTCTCTTTCGTTCCTTGTGTTATTGTGCTTTGAAATTGTTATAATTATTGGCAACAGTAATGCATACTGGCAATCACAGCATTCTTATCTGCATAGTAATTGTAGCAATGAGCAATAAAAAAAAAACTAGTTCTAGTAACTATTTGCTTTTGTTATTGCTATGCACTTTGTTTAACCTGCGGTTGTAAAAGTTTTAATTTAATCACCTTTTTTTTCTTGCTGAGCTATTTCCTTACCAATACATGCATAACACACATGCAGAGAAATTGTAATTTATGGGTCACATTTTAATTATCGTAAATGGCGACGTGCAATCTATCAAAGTTATATGTTTTGATGAATTTATTTAAACTTGACAACGCGTCGTCTGCAACTTTATGATGTAACGGTTCTTTTTCATTGATGCGACGAGCAAACATTTATTTGATAAATGAAGATAGTGCCGGGGGAAAATTTTAGTGCATATGCACAGTCAATAAGACGTAAAACGTTTGAAATTCGATTAGGGATATGCAATGTATCGGCAGCAATCAGCGTATTGATAAAAATTAAAGAGCCATTAATAACAATATTGATTTATTAATGATATAAACGTTGACTAAATATGTGTGGCATTCTCTTTCAGTCTATGCAGACAATGAATTAATTATGTGCACAGAGTGCATTTGAACTTTCTTCTTAAGTTGTGTGCATCTGTGTGTGTGTGTGTGTGTGTATTGATACAGTAATTTATTTATTCGTAATCAGTGCGCACGAAATGGCCGGAACATAAATTTATAATTTCAGCCACTTGTTTATCAATTTCACAACAGTCTTTGCATGTGGGCTAAAACACAAATTCTACGGTACAATCATTAATTCCGATTTTTCCATTTTGATTAATATAACATGAAAGTTAAAAGTTTAAATAAATCGTAAGGATATTGCTGTACGCCGATGGAAAGTGCATATGTGGTTTTTTGTTTCTCGTGCCCACACTTGGCAATAAATAATAAAACGAACGGTTTTCTTATTTTATAATATATTTCTTTCATACGCTTATAAATAGTTTTTTTTTGTAAGGAATTTAATAAATTTGCATATTTTTCCACAAAAATATCATTTTTTAATGTCATAATTACCTGCATGGACTTGTGCTCGTATAAATAACCATAAAACCATAAAATTGTTTGCCAACAATATGAACTAATAAGCCATTAGACACGGTATTTATAATTCTAGATCATTGTTTCACATCCGTAGAGTTAACGTTTGAAAAGATCAGAGAAGGAAGTATCAATTACAAAAATAGAAACTAGTTAATTTGCATTTAATACAATCGTAGAAGATTTCGTGGCCGTATAAATAAATATTGGGATGCGATAGTTCAATGGTTTCTAATTAATGCAATTATTAAATTAGCGATAAATGGGTTAAATACTACAAAAGGTGTGTCTTCGGCGAGCTGCACCATCAATAAACGAACTCAATTATTGTTAATTATAATATTATTTGAGCAATTTACACTTGATGCCACACACATAGTATGAGATTTATAGGTCACAATTTTCTCTTTTGTTATTAATAATCTTATGTATATGCTCATAAAAATAATTGTTCTGAGGACAAATGATTATTAGCTCGCGTTTTTAATGATTGTAAGCTTTGGAGGACACCGATGATCGTAAAATGCTTGGTAATTGTGCATTTAGTGCAAACATATTATACTTAGCAGGAATATATTTGATTTTAGGCATATTTCTCTATATTTGGTTTGATTTCCATATCGATTTCAAAATCTTTTTAAAGGAAATGCAAAACCAAAGATTTGTAGTAAAAACTTATAATATTTTTACAATTATTTTGAACAGTACACAGACACAAATAAAATATACTCCCTTTGTCCCAAATTTACGCAATGCACTTCTTCAGAAATATTTAGTCGGCGAAGTTAAATAAACTTTAAAAGTTTTAATCATTCAATCTTTTAAAAAATGCTATATTTAATATTTTAGTAGTAGTCTGTACTCAAAATAAATTGTAACAGTTTATCCATTATTAGTTTAAAAAGAACGAAATCATGAAATCAAAATCACAGACAATAGAGACAATTAATCAAAATAGTGGTGTATAAGGAAGAAGGCCGGGAAAAACTTTGAAACTTATTTGCAACGCAAGCAATTAAATTTTTCATTTCTTACTTTTTCTTCTATAAAACCGGGAAAAAAAGCGGCAACCAAATTAGTATTTTATGAAAATTATGTACTTTTAAAAGAGTAATGTAAAAATATGAAATTTCTAACAAATTTTTAAATTATGTATAAATTTTGATAAGTTTCAATGAAATTTATTGGAATAAATAATAATGTATTTGAATGCCACAGTTTGAAAAAAATAAAAACCCAAATGTGTACCATAATTTGGGACCGAGGGATTCAATTTTTAGTTGCTGTTTAATTCTTTATTCCATTCTTATAAATGACTATTCTAATCTTATTAATGGCTGTTTAACTAAAAACAACGAAAAATGTAAAGTAAATGAAAATAAAGTAGACATTGAGTGAAAATTATTAGTTTTATTTTGCCTAATTTTAAAATAACCATTATTTGTAAATGATATTGCAAAATGTAAATTTAATGGCGTGCTAATTGATACGAGAACTGATTGAATATGAATCGCCAACATGTATCGCAATAATTGCGTTAATTACCACTTGAAAATGCTTGATTACTTGTTGTTCAGTTCATTCGAGCGTGTCAAATCAAAGATATCCTTTAATTACGCTTAATAGTTTTCCATGTTGTGCATCGTGAAAGAAAAGACAGAAGAAAACGCTACGTAAAGGTATACGTGGACGTTGATTCATTAAACCGAAAGAATTATTATCGGATATGCTATACATTATGCTGCGAGTTGATTAATAAATTTATTATCCAGGTATTAATTATTGTAAATGCTAATGCAAATAATGCTCTTTAACATTCACAATCGAACGTTTCCTCCACATCAACCGCTTTAATCCTTTTATATCGGCCTCTGGGATCAGTGAGCACATCCAAAATTTATGCGCCGACTTCTTTAATAGCTACACATGTTACTTAACAAATGATATATTAACAAACAATTTGATTCCTTTTAAGTAAGCAGTAGCTAATTACGTTGCGCAACATCTATCTTCATTTACCGCATTAGTAATGGCTAATGTTACAGATCAGTCAAACTGACCATTAATTCCATAAAACTTATGCCCACGTAGGATTTTCTTTGGGAAGTTTTAATATCGCTTATTGAAGATTGTGTTCTCGTTGTTTGTTACAGGATGAAAGTGCTGGCGAAGAAATTGTGTCTCCGAACGGATGGCCGTTGTGTTTGGGCGAGTCCGGAATAGTGGTGCACTTGGGCCCTTTATGCGAGACATCGGTGCGACCTCTGGACTGTTATCTCTGCCTCCAAAGGGACGGCCAGTGCATTCGCTTGGTGCTAGTGTACCGCACGTCGGAGCATCGAATCGAGAGTAGAATCTTGGCAGGGTTTGAGAGCGGTGTCGGCGCGATGATGTGCACGAACGGCGGCACGGCGACCACAAACATGGATTTCGATCAGCAGCAGCGGCAACAGCAGCCGCTGGAACAGCAGCAGCCGCAGCCGACCGATGGCAGAGAGGATAGACTGCCTGAGTTATTGCAGAATTTGCTGGTGTCGGTCGAGCATGCCATCGAACGAGTGCCTTTGGACGAGCTGACGTTTCCATGTCCGCAGTGCATGCAGTATCAGCCGCTCGATCGAGCCGCCGACGACGTCGACGGCGCTCAAGACGAGAGCAGCGTCGAATGGTGCGGTTCCTGCTCGTGCCAGTGTTACCACAAAGAGAACAACGGCCAGGTGCAGCAGCAGAACGCCAACAACAATAGGAAAGACACTTCGATCCGAACTAGTCCAATGTTCGAGTTCGTGAATTCCATTCCGCACATAGACAGCGATGAGGACGACGATAAGGAGTCTGTTAAATCTGGTGAGTGCATTTCTATAATGCATATACATACATACATGCGAAAATTTACTGGCTTAGATAAAACTGCCGGCTCCTATTTATTATATTAAATAAGTAGCTTATGGCTGCGCTATGTTTAAGATAGTACTGGACTTTACTTCTTCATGTTTATTACCGTTGCTATTAATCGGTTATTCAAATCAGATGCTTATTTGCATGCGTCCCGTACTTTGAACGCAACTTCTAAAGATGATTTGTGTAAATATTATATTTTTCATGTTGCTCCGGACATTTTTCAAGGTTTCACTTAAAAATTTGTTTTGTTTTTTTAAATTCTTGGAAAATGCATTACCAACAGTTTAATAAAAAAATTAAATTATTTTTCGTTAAATAAAAAAAGTAGTTTTATTGGATAGATGGGATAATAAAATTGACCAATGCTGGTTCATTAGTGATTAACTTCGGATAAATGTTTTTGTTCTTGTTGTACCGTTAATTTTTCTGAATTAACTTTTTTTCCATTTTCATGGCCTTTAAAATTCTAAAAGCAGAAAAAAGTAATGCAAATTATTTTTTATTTATGCGGGTTCATTAAAGCTGTCTATTAGCAATGGCTGTTAATTATAATTAATGTTCTTTTCTATTAAGTTTTTATTGGAAAATAGTTATTTTAAATAAATGAAAATTTCCAATTTGAGAAAAAAATATTAACGAAAATAGATTTAGAAAAATTTTTCTTAACAAAATATTTAATATAATTAGCTTAACTGCTATTATTTTAAAAAGAACAAAATTAATAAAAATATGAAGTTTCTTTGGATGAAATTATTTAATAATATTTAAAAAAAAAAATTATGCGTATTGTATTGAAGAGTGTCAGTATTATACTAAAGTTTTGGACAATTTCTTTGACATTTTTGTATAATATTATAAAAATAATATTATTAAAATTGAGCATAAAAATATGAACTTAAATGACAAATAGAAATTTCTTACTTTTGCCGTTAAAAAAAATTAAAAATGGTATAAGAAATTTTAATAGATTAAATTATGAAAATTTATTAATCAGTAAAAACTTTTGATATAGTAAATTTAAAAAATAGGGGAAAAAATAGACAAGAAGAGAACAGAATAAAGGCAGATGTGCAAAACATTGATTTCGTAATTAGCTGTCTTATACGGGATGATCATTTAGCGACTGAGCCGTAGTTTCCGGGTGAAAATCTTTTGATCGAGCCGGGATTTAATCGTGCACACCCCGCAGCCATGCAAACAGGTCGGATAATCTTCATTATATTGTTTGTGCACGAGCTGGGAGCAACGCACTTGGAGGAAAATCGCTCTAAATATTTATTAATCGGCCCTAAAACTGATCCGATCATTAGCTAACTGTTAATATTAAATGATAGAGCTCTTGCATAACGACCATAAATCAAAAAAAAAAAACAAAAAATGCCCATACTCCCATTTAAGACCAAGACGAAAGAGAGGAAAGAAAAAAAAAAGAGTTCATTTGCTACGTTCCCATAGGTGCATGAATATTTATCATATCATATTCTATAGCACATTTAACGAAAATTTTCCCGTCTTTATAAATAATTTATAAGAAGCGCGCGGCAAGTGTGCAAATAAGGCTGCTAATGCTGGTAGTAACTAAACGATGATAATAATAATAATAATAATAAATGCTAACTTGTGTGTGTGTAGATAGGTGTACCACGTACACAAATAGACAAATAATGCAACCCACATTCAATTGACTTAACTTACAAATGCCCACAGATGCACTTACTTCTTCTACATTGTACGAGCGCAAGTAATACAAGTTGGTCAAATATGCAATGCGTGCGCGCTTACTCCACTTCGCTCGGCTTAAACTAATTTATCAGGCTTCTCGGGAAATTTGTCAAAATCGATGATAAATATTTAAAGTTGGAAAGCCGACGCGTTGTTCCGACGCAATTTGTCGTCGTCTTCCTATTGCATTGTCCTTTTTTTCTCCGCGCGAAACTAATTTGTTTGCATTGTGCGAGATTACAGCTGCCGATGCTGCTTATAATAATATGTTAATTCATAATACTTCTGTGCAGCAACAGCAGCATTATTAACGACTGCATAATTCAACGTCGATTGGAGAAAACCACCGATTTTACGATGAAAATGGCAAAGCTGGTGTGGAAAAAAGGCTCGGAAAAGTTCTCTCTGTACACAGCTGCCGTTTCACTCGGATACGAAACGCGTACGGAACGAACGCAACTGAGCGCACCAGTGGAAAAAAAATTGTCATAAATAAAATGCGAAATTTATTATTTTAGAAAATCTCATACGGTGACTTTTATTTGCATGCCTGGTAATCGTAAATTTCCTATTTTAAGTGTCGTCTTGCGATAGTCGTGGTGCGTATTTGTATAGTGTAGATGTGCACTTGAAAAAAAGCACAGTTTTATTTTACGTATATGGGTTTTATGGCAAGCGCGAAAAAAGAAGTTCAGTTCGTGTGAGAACTGATTTTCTTATTAACAAACTAATTAAAAGCACAACGGCAGCACTAATTACCGCTTGCTCGCGTTCACTTATTTATTTATACATGGAGTATACGTAATTTGGGTGCATTGTTCTAAGCGAGTTTATTAACTCGCAGCATTTTAATGTTTTTTTTTTTATAAATTCTTCTTTTTTTAATTAAACATAAATTAATAGTATTAATATAATTAATAGTGCAAAGTAATTATTTCAGCAATTAAATTGCAGTTTTAAGTGCTTGCACCTTTTCGAATTTACGAATTGAATATTTTCAATAATTAACATGTAAAATTTCGTGCAAAATGCCAGAAATAACTTATAACCTTTATTTTTTGCATGCATTTTGCAATTTAATTAGATTTTACATTAGTTTCAAAATCCATCGCTTTATATTTTTATAAGCGTACAGTCAATTAATAGCCCGCAAAATAAATTACTAATTTTTTTGCCGGATTTTTATTGAGCTATAAAAACAAATTAGATATTAAGCCATTAAACAGTTACGATGAACGATCGGACATAGAACTAATGCTAATAATCTGCAATGATCATTAGTGGGACCCCAGACGCTGCAATTTATTTGTTGAGCGAAATAGAGCAATACAAATAAATTGGAAGCTCTCAGCGTAGACTTTGATTAATATAATTAATTTACAAACGTCAATCGTAGTGATGTATTGACAATATTTGCAATCGAGCAACACATAAACAAATAAATAGCTTCGTTTTTTTTTTTTGTGCGGTTTAAAAAGTAATAATTATTATACGAACCCGGTTCTGAAATCATTAGCGTTAAGGAAAGCGAAAGCCTTTATACTATATGAATTCGCAATTTATGTTTTCTCGTAAATCAATAATTTGCAATTCCGATATTTGCGCGCACCGCTTTTTACGAGAGCTTTTGTTTTAATAACTTCAAGCTACTGCTCGAACGAGCGATGGTGGCATTTTTGCCGAATCGACATACTGAGTACTGAATGTGTGTGTGGAATATATCGATAGCGAAAGTGCGGCTAAAGCGACCGTACAGTCAGTTCGATGAAATGGATTTGCGTGAAGCGGCGTGTAATAATTTATTTACACGCGCAATTTAAATGCAAGAGTTACAGGATCGGTGGCTGCTGGAACGGCAGCAGGTTATGGACGTGTGTATTTCAGCACTCGTAACTTAAAATTATTATTATATTGCCAAATAAGCGTGGGCCGAATCGATTCCGAAATAAACACGTTGGCGTCTCTCTGTGTTTCTCCCTGCTAGCTCTTATACTATTTGTTAGTTAGTGTGCATTGCACATTGCATTATATAATTTATTACTGCTTAATCTATAAAGAGGTGTAAGTAAGTCGCTTGAATTTGGGACGCAAAGTGCATTTACTTACAGGGTCTTCCTGATATCAGTTTTAATTTTGTTTTTGTTTTAATTTTTTATAATTTGTATCATAGTATTTTTCATGTAAGTTATATATATATTTTGTGAAAATGTCTTATCTAGGCATAATTTATTTAAAAAAATTTAAAAAAAAAAGGTCATAATCTTTATGAAATTTCTAATTAAAGAATTATGAGCTGAGAATTCGGAAAATTATTAACATTTACGTCCATTTTTCAATGCAAAATAACTGTTGTGGTCGTAAATAATTTAAAAAAAATAATAAATAATAAAAAAGAAATTATTGTCTGTTATTATGTTAGTCGTAAAATTTTCATTATAGGGGTTCTTGCAAACTGTATAGTTTTTTACTAATCATTTTGGAAAATAATAACTGTTTTCTAATAAAAAATATTTGAGAAATTTATTTGTAAACATTAAAATAATATTTATTTTTACTCAATGAAATTATTCAATAGAAACAAATATTGTGAAAAATATTAGCAATTTTTTTAATCTTAAATAATTTAATGAATTGCTGTTTTTCTTTGAAATAAAACCAAATTTCTTAAAATTCTTAAAAAAGTGGACGGTGTTTCAAAGATAATCATTAAACCGATTTTAATTATTTTAACTTTGTTTAAAAAGAAAGCCTATTTCGCGTCCGATAACGGTTAATATTTTATTTATACCAAATAAATTTTAATATATCGGTTTTTACTAATTGAAAATCTAAGTTATTGTTTTTCTGATTAATATTCTCTAAAGTGAAGAAAAAAGGTTTAAAAAAATTTCATGACGATAAAAAATGAATTACCAAATTTAACTTTAGAATGAGAAAGTAAATAAATGTTAAGGCAATGAAATATTGATTGTAAAAGTTTCTGCGAATGGCACCGAAGAATTTAAACGAAAAATAAAAAAGCTCTTAAATTTTTGTATTCGTAATTAAAAAAATTTAATAAAAAAAAAGGAAAATTCTCAATATCTTTTTGTACTAATTATAGAATGTTCTTCTTTTTAGACTACTAAATTTATATAAATTTGGTTTGATTTTCATTAATTTTATATTTGTGTCACTTCTGGTTTCCGATATATATTTTTTATTATTAAGACAAATATGGGTAAAAAGTCAAATTATTAAAATGGAAATTTATATTTTTCACCTGTTATTACCCAGTATCGAAAAAAAGAACAATTTAGCGAAGAATTGAAATATAGAAATTCGTTGGGAGAGCGACACTGTATAAATGCATGTGTTAATTTTAATCGCACTTGTAAAAATGAACGCCTCTTCTAATGATCGCAGTTCGCACAGTCACCGGGCACGGCCATCAGGTCTAAAGACCTAGATTCTTGCACCTATAACGAACCGCAGCATGTATGCCTATTATATGGGTGCATTGCTGTGTCTATCGGAAAAATTTGCGACAAACATTTCCTGTCCTTATGACGACACTAAAAATTGCGAAATTCGTAGCAGTAGTTCTTATAATAATTATTGTTATCGTTCGACATGCTCATTATACACGAGTTTTGCGGTAATCTGAAATTCTTAACGTCGACATTTCGCATTCGCGCGCTCGCTTATAAATATGCGTTTCGAGTCGGGTCGACGTGAACTTCTTCCATACATGAGAACTAATTATATTGTACGCACTTGACAGGAAAATTATTCTCGCGCGCCGATTAAAGAATCCACTTTTCACATATTATAACCACACGGCGTATACGAGAGGCAAAGGAGCATAGAAGCTCGCGCGTATTATTAAGACTTTGATAAATTTCATATCCTCTTCTTCGGATTCGTTTTGTGCAGAAACGCTTTTTTTCGACGATATAAACTTTTACGACTAGTTACTCGTTATGTTACGCCAATCAAAGGCGAAACGTGTGTGTGATTTACGTACGCCTCGGTTTTCTTAGCGCCGCCACAAAAGCGCTCCCGATGATGATAAATATCTGAGCGATGTAAATTACGAGGCACTTCATCTGATAAATCTGTGTTTTTTCGCCGTGCTCACAATATACAGGTGGCTGCGAATCGTAATATCACCTGTTGAGACCACAAAGCTGTTATTACTTATTACTTTTTTTCCGCATATAATTATACTATATGCCAATTTAAAAGAATTTTTTTTCTATGCGAAAACTCTAGTGGGCAAATCTTCATGTAAAAGCTTGCCGCTCCTCAAGCTTCGCTCTTATCAATTTTACGATTTCGAGTGTATTTTACCAGTACCGTTGCTTCTGGGAATTGTTTTATAACTTAAACTGTAAATTTAAAATAAAATATACCTATAATTTTATATTTATTGATTGCATAGTTTTAATGTTATCTTGTCTAGTAAACATTACTTTTTTAATACTTATACAAACAAGTGGTAATACAGCTTTGCGGCCAAAACGTTCGAAGACGTTAAGTTTTAATTGCGCATTTTTATGTCTATTATAACAATATTTTCGCCTATTAATTGGCTTTTTTCTCAGATTCTTATATTTTAATTATTCTGTTTATAGGTGTGTTTTTCAATTGGTGTCTTGTAATTATAACGATAAGTTTGTTTGCTCTTTAAGAGTTTCCCAAGACACTTCAAGAAGAAAGACTTTAATTAGCCTTTTGCTGCGTTTTCTAATTTGTTTTAATTAAGTCTCCTAAGTGAAATGTAAATATTGTCACTTTTAATTCGTCAGTTCCTTTTCCTGCTTTTTTTTATTAAATGAATATTATTTTATCTTATTAAAACTTTTAATTATTTTTTTTATTTATTTAAAAGTAAGAAAATTTATTTTTAAACAAAAATTTATTGATATTCGAAATATATAATTAATTGCAATAACGCAATTTAATGTTGACGATTTAGCGCGACATTATGTTAATACTTTCCTTGGGTGCGAATAAATTAGTTTTGATTTATTTTATTAATAAACTAAAGCGTTGGATTGCGAACGTCATAAAATTATTAATATGTGAATAATGTTCTTCCGCGTGGAGTTTTTCAAGTGCATTTTTCTTCATTCTGTGACCTTCGTACACTCGCTGGAAAATAACAAAGCAAAGCAATTAATAAATAAATGTATTATACTTAGAAATTCATTAAACATAATTCGCCGACTTTCATTCATCGGAAGTTCAAAGTATCGGGACATTTTCTTTGAAAAAGTGCCGCGCTTAAGTTGCCCCGCCGAATGATGAATATTCGAGTACGCGAAATAATAGTAATTTGCTTTTTGTGCAGAAATAAACGAAATGCGCGCACGTTAGTTATATAAATGTGGTCGCCGATTATCAATTGCAAGCAATCTATTTGTCTGCGTCTCTTTTATACAAATATATATCCGTTTATTTGCACGTCCATATAAACATTTTCCATGGTAGATACATATAATGGTGGTTGAATGCGGATTGTTATGGCGGCGACGGCGGTCCGGTTTATTCCGATTTTATATGGCCAGCGTACGTATTTATTGGCACGGCTCAATTTTCTTTGTGTGCTAAACAATTAATAAATTACCTACATTATAATACAGGAAGAAAGACGCTCGCGATTATTATTATCGTCGTACGTAGAGACCGGCACTGTTCGATTTCCATTTTCGGTAGTACGAGGTCAACGAATTCACCGCCGCACACAGATTTATATATGATTTTATGCACATAATAATATTTGCCACGTTTATTAAGGCATAATTATTGGTATAATAATAAATATTAAGTGAATATAATAGTTTTTATGGAAAGAAATTTATATTGATTTTTTTTCTTTCAAGTGCGAGTTAGACGATCGAGTTTCTCACGATTGCTATTAATTTTTATATTTACTGGCTCAAATACCATCGCACTTCACGCCTTTTAAGATGTTTTCTTTTTTATGGTAATTTTAAATTTAATTTTCACGTTCAAGTTGTTTTCGATTTGAAGAAGCTTTATAAATATTAGGGATTTTTGAATACTTTCACTATTGCCAGTTTTACTAATGTAATAATGATTTTTTTTTTCTTGACATAAATGTCACAATTATTATTCATTCAGCGATAATTTTTAAATCTGGACAGGAGACTGTCCCATTGATTCATTTAACATGTTTCAACTTCTAAATATTATCTCAAGTATTTTGTACCAATTTTTAGTTGACGTTTTGTTCCAACTTATATTATCTCATATATTTTGGACCAATGTTTTGGTGATTTACTCGGCAATCCGTCCAAAACTATTACTTCGTCCTGTTTGATGTCAATCTATTCTCAGAATTTCAAATTTATGTTTGGGAAGTACTTCGTGTTTAATGTGGAAGTTAGAAGGTATAGAAAGCTATTTTTACAGCATTCCCGAGATTTCCTTTCGGGACAAATTCTCAAGTTGCATATTTTCTGAATCAACTTTGTTGAAGTCAGTTGTTGAAGGAAGCACAATGTTGGAAAATAAGAGTTATGAAAATCGTAGTAATATGGGGAAAATTGAAAACTGTTTCTAAAAAATTATTCTATTTAGAGCAAAAATTACATTTCTTAATCAAAAATGGCAATAATGTTGCAATAAGTTTTACTGAAGAAATTTTTAAGGGCTTATTTCAAAATTAATTACTTTTTACAATGAAATCTGTAGCTTGTATTTTACTGATGGGATCTTCAAATTACGTTTTTCAAAGAATCAATTTTAAAAAAAAAACTAAAAATTTTAAGTCAATTTTTTAATTTTTGTTAAAAAAAGTTAAATTCATTCAATTTAAGATTTTTTTTCAGTTTGATTCATAAAATCCACAAATCACATAAATGAAAACCCGATGCTTTTAAACAATTAAGCAGAAAATGAATGAAATGGGAGCATCAGAAAAACGAAAATCCCACATTTGTTTTAATTGAACTAAATTTGTAGTAAAGTTATTCTGTTCGTGTGTGTGATTAATGATTTATCTACAAGTTCGTTGTGCTCATAAAGCTTTTGATCTACGCATAGCTAATAGGTAATCAGCCTACACCGCGGCCACTAAGAACAAAAACGGTGAACAAATTAAAAGTATTTAAGTGCCGGTCGGAATCGTCTGATTACAAGAGTCATGAATGAAAATGGGAATGCCGAACATCCTGAATATAAATCATCTGGACATTTACACATTTAATTGAAACTATTCCGTCTACTCACTTATGCAATTTTTTCCCTCTCGCACTCCGCTAACGATTTTGACATTTCCAAGTGTATGCTTTTTCAACTCGGAGTTCAAGTGAACACTTACCACTTTACTTATATGAAAAATCAACAATGGATTTTTGTTCGGATATTCGTATATATCGTATAATATGCTCCTCGTGCTTGTGAAAGTATGAATGAACGCACGAAATTCTATAGGCACTCTAGAATGCAAAAGATTCAGCTGGTTATACGGTACGCACGCAGTGGTTATAACATTCCCCCTGGGGATTATTAGTTTTGTATTTACCTTTGAAGAATTCCTTGTTTATTTAATATTTATATTATGTGTATGGAAGGCGAGCAGCTGTATTTGTTCACGGTGCTCATTATGCATTACTATGCAGTCGCTGACTGAGTTTCTGTTTTCGATTTGCAGGAACTTCCGCAAAGAAAACGCAGGACTTTTATCGCCCGACGAAAATCACCGATCTTCCCGAGAAGCTTTTGATGTCCGGAATCAACTTGCCTGGTAAGCCAATTTATAAACATTTCCCTTTTTAAGCAAACACACACACACACACACACTAACACACAAATACAAATTGTATAGAAAGTGGCAGCTTTTTATTAATAATAAATATCGCTAATGTAATTATTGAAACGGTTTTTACGCACAGCTTTAATCTCGATAAAGCCTTTAGGTGAAGTTTCTTATGCAGATTAGAAAAAGCATTCGTAAGTTCTCTCTCTATACTATATCTACACACAAATTCCATTTCCTCGTTATTATCACAATCGGATTGTGATATGGAACGAGAGGAGAGTGCGGTGGCAAAAGAACTGCTTATTCTAATATGCTGATGAATTATTGCACGACTTAGAGGTACCTATATCCTCTAAGATGAAATTACGATAAGAACATTAAGTCATCAATATTATATAGGTGCATATCTGTTATTGCGAGGTGAATGCAGCGAACGCTGAGCGTGGGCTGCATGTGCATCTAATACGTTGATTGAAGCTTCCAGTAAAATTAATTAAAACAATGCGCCTTCACTTTATTACGCTGCATTCATTATCCGCACACACTTTATGTACACTTGCAAGGGCGTAGAACCAATTTAAAACAAATCAAATTCATCATTGACTGCATCCGCTTTTAACATTCTCACTTACGTTTTATTTCTTTATGGATATCGGATTTATTCCTTGTTTATTGCTACTTCTTTTGCTTTGCTTTTAATGAGTAATAATTTTTTTATTGCTCTATAAAATAATACTTCTGGAAATTTAATTGTCGTGACTCAAATTATGAAAAAATTCTGTAAAATTTTAATACAAATAAAAATTTATTTAAATTTTGGTGTCAGAATCGTATAAATATTAATAAAAAGCGTGACCGATTAAATTAATCAATTAATTAATCAATTTTATATTTGTATTTTTTTAGTTCTTTTTTTATTATTTATATTTTATTAGGATGTTCATTTTTAAAATCGCCGCTTTTCAAGCGAAAACTGAAAAATTAACGGTTTATAAAATTTAATAGAAAGTGAAAAAGTTACTTAAATTTTCTAATAAAATTCCAAATGATCCTGTGGGATTTCCAGCAAATGCCAATAAAATATCTTTCCATTTATTATAAAATTCGCATAAAATCAAATAATTTTATTAGCAATTTCATTTTTATGAAAAATGAATTAAGTTTATTGTCGACTTTATATTCATTTTTTATTTTGTAATTAAGAAAATAATAAACTTAAAAAAGTGATTATCTTAAGATGCTCATTTTTTTCTGAGAAAATTATATTTTTTATATAACTTTAAGTGAAATTATTCCAACATTTCAATTCACTTTTTTATTACTGATTAAAATTGTTTAATAATTATTAAATCAATTAAAAAAGAATTGAAATTTCATTTGACAATTTTGCGAAAAGTTATTAAAAAAAAATTCCCCGGTAAAAAATGGGAATGTTATGTTAATTACTTTTTAAAGTTAATTTCTTGTTATAACTGCTATTTAAATTCTTTTTTATTTTTATTATTGATTAAAATTGTTCATTAATTATTAAATAAAAAAAAAGAATTGATATCATGATATGCCATTTAACAATTTCATCTAAAGTTGTATCAAAATAAGAATGGAAATCCTAATAAATTTGTCATTGAAGCGGAAGTAAAAGGTAATCCTTTAGAAAGTAATTCCAAGTTAAAAAGCTCATTTTTCCTGATTCTACTCCCGCAGTCCCAAATTATGATATATATTTCATTAAAAAAATCTTTATCTGACGAAGATAAAAAAACTTAGAGGGTTTTTGTTATTCCATCTTGAAAAACAATGCTATATCTAATATTTAAGTAGTAGTCAGCTCATAACAAATTTTAACAGTTAAAAAAGAGCAAATATCATAAAATATTAACGAAGCTATAACAAAGTTCGTACTTTATAAAAATTTTCCACTTGTGATTTCCAACAAAATTTTAAATGATGTATAAATTTTTATCAGTTTCAATTTGGGACGAAACAAAAATATTTGGGACAGGGGAGTAAAGAAATGAATTGAAATAGTTACTTATCATTTTCATGTAGTTAAAACACGAAGAAAAAGGTGCTAAAATGAAAATTTTAATAAATTTGTCATTGAAACGGAAATAAAAATGCCCAAAAAAGCTCGTGCAACCGATGCCCGAAGAAAAGAAGAAGCTCTGGGATGCATGTATGCAGCAGGCACGCGTATTTAGTGCACGTGCAATTCATGTATGCACTGCGGAGTGATGAACACGCGCTGAATCTGATTCTCACGACCTAGGAAAGACTGTGACCCGCGCACTCTCGCGATATTCTCCGCGCGCTGATTAGCATAGATTAATCTGCGACTCCCGGAGCACCCACACCTGCTCCGTACACATGTACCAACAAACGCGCAAACTTCGAAAGCGCCAACCAAAGACCACATTCGCATAGTATATAATTTGTTTAAAGTGCGAAAGTAAAATTTCCCAGTCTTACGCTTCACACAATAAAACGAATTATTAATGGGGTAATAATATCGTGCGCACTATTCATAGAAATGTTTAAACAGAAGCTGGTAATGCAAGGTGCGGACAATCTGTCAACGTGGTTTTTCACTTTCGAACCATTAATCATTCCCGTTTGAAACTTAACGAATAAATAACTTGTAGTATTTGCAAGTCGGAAGGCAAAAATAAACAATACGCTAAAATTATATTATCATAATATTTGCATTTGGCGAAACTAAATGCACTTTTTCCCTCGCGACTTTAATTTGCAAGTGCTTTCGTTCATGCATTTGCATTTCATTATTCGAATTACGAAAGGATTCAATTTTTCATTCGCTTATCTGACACAACGCGGTGTATTCGGTCTGCGATTGCGTTCTTGATGAACTCTTATTTATGGCCTTATGTGCTTTACGGTAGTGGTACTGACAGGCGGTTAAAGTTGGTAATCGTAAATTAGATTGTAGGTCATTACTCGTTGGGTGCACGGTGCATCCGGTCAGTTGGTTATGGGTGTGCATGAACTTCGACCCTATAATGCCGATTATATTTCCGCATACCGTGTGGTCACATAAAACTCATGCACTAGGTCACAGTCGCCTCTATCTGGACGCCTTTGCCGTCTTCCACCAGTAAATTTTATTTTCATATCGATGCGATTTATGGTAAATAATTTATCGGAGATATTTAATGATACAGATGCATCGGAAAAGGCCAAGCAATTAGCTTTGGTTTGCTTTATACCATATCCTTAGGAAAAATAGGTCTCCATTATTTTTTTTTTAAATAAATTGAAAATTAAAAAAATATATTTTTAGATTTTTTTTTGCATTGCCGTTAAATTGAAACGAGATTAAATTTTACTTAAAAAAGTTTACGACTTGATGTTGGTTGCTAATTCGTGGAACGTCTATTCGAACCGATTTTTTTTAATTTGTAGTAGAGAATCCCGTTGTTTGGAAAATGTCCAGTAAAAACTTAATTAGTAAATTTTAAGTGCTGACTTTTTTAGAAAAGAATCAGAATTCCTTGTTACTTGGCTCACTTCTACCCTAATATATATTTTTTAATTAATAATGAATATCAAAATATTTTTTATTATTGAAGAATATCAAATATTACCCCTTTATAAAGGAATCGGAATTAATTATAATAACTTTTGATTAATTTAAAATTAATTAATTTAATAGTAATTAAATGATGAATTTGATGATTAAAAAATAAAACCATATTCTGAGTAACAATAATTTAAAAAATATTATAAGTTATTAGTTGTAATTATCTAAAACTTCTTGCGTCAAACTAATTTTTCATAATTGCTTTGTAATTGCTACATTTGGTGTGTGACTGTTTTTGTATAACACTAAAACAAATGGAAACAAAGACTTATTTGTTGTCCTTAAAAAAATGTCGAAAATATTCAAGGATTTAAAATAAAACGGCAAATAAATGAATAAATCGACAAGCAAAGTGCATGAAAAGGTGTATCAATTACAACATCCTGTCCTGTAATTATCAATTGTTATGTCATTAGTCGTTAAATAAGAGTCAATTTGTTGCAGGAACTTGCGACATTGAAAACCGAAGGATAATTTTATGCTATGCGGAGTGCATAGCCCGTTCTGGTTTGAACAAGTACGAAATAGCAAAATTGCTCCTATATTATGCATCTATACCAAGGTAAGAGAATATAATTTATCCGCATGGAGAAAAGTAGCAGTTGGAAACCGTTTGCTTTACCCGCGCTTCCATTCCTCTCTCTATGTATTCTATTGATCAAGCGAAATTCCCCCGTATCAAATTCATAATGCTAATATTACGTACATGTAACTGCATAATTCATCCTTTTTACAATCGCGTAATATACTATATAAAATATCGCATCTCGTGCAACGACTCAATTAACATCTCCCGTATAATGTTATCTACCCATAAACAGTTTCAGAAGTGAAAACAGGGGTTTTACCATTTTGCTCTTGGCCGAAACCGATCAAGATAACAAAATACTGGAGACCCTCGACAAGTCGGCTCTGCTCATCACCAACCACATGCGGATCTCGCGGATCATCGTCTGGAGACCAGGAATCAACCCGCAACACAAAACCTTAACTAGTCGCATACAGGTTTGTTCTTTTGCTCTTTTATTGCGTGCGCCAGCGGAATTTCTAATTAACAACGGCCGATTAGCTTGCGGTTTTTACTGAAAACACAAAAAAATAAAAATAAATAAACGTCGGCAAAGTTTTAGCAGCTTATTAAAAGTTTTTCCACTAAAACTTTTTCTGGTTGCACCGATGCCACTTTAGTTGAGGATAAATCAGCGGCCTTTTGTGCGAAATTTAGTACTGCAAGAAACAACAAGTTTTTGCTGTAAATATTCTTTTTCCTGTCGGATGGCCGGCCGTTCAGCACTTTGTGTGTGCGCTAACGGTTTGAAAATGCACCGCATGCATTACGCCGGCCAACTTATTGCGCGCTCTGAAAGGGGACTTTTAAATACAACCCAACGCAACAAACGTTATATATAATAAATAATTGACATTTATTAGAATACGCGTCTCGGACTCTCGGGAGTAAACGTCGCGTTTTACAGCAGCGTAAACTCGGTCCTTTAATAACTATATCTTTGTGCGAGATTCAACGGGCGATTATTCGAAAGATCGACCGATGGAAAAAGAATGTTATATCTAGAGTGCAAAGCTCTGCAGACGTGAAAACATAAATGTTCATGCAGATTATTTGCACGGCGTTTCTTGTGATTAATGATAATTTACGATAGCGCAAAATCGTTAATTTTATACTACATTTATTTATACTTATACTAATCCCATATGAATTTTCTATGCATACAAATAGTTTTTATCAATATCTATACTTAGTTGCTTTATTTAGTTTTCTATTTATTCGGATGCAAAGAAAAAGTTCTTAAAGAAGTTGGTTTAATTGATTGTCAGGTCGTCACAGTATCGGACGAGACGACCCTTTGGCAGTACATCGCAAAGGATCAAGCACCTGTTAGCTGCGGAGGATCATCGACGCAACACGACCAACTCGAATGGGTCGAATTCTTCAGGCAAGCCGAGCCTTTCATCGTTGCGTGCAGAAGTGCCGGACGTGCGTTACTTTCGGCCCTCTCGCAACTGCGACACGAAGAAATTCCTTATCAAGTTACTAGACGCTTTCTCAACCATCAGTGCAGGTACTCTTTTTATTCAAATATAAAAATAAAAATTCTTAATCTGGGAAAAACCTAGGCAAATAATAAAGGCAACGCAGAATGAAGCCATAAGTAAAGTGCGCCAAGAAGGTCCCGGCATCATTAGCAGCTTAGAGGAACGCGTTCAATGGTTGTCCGGAAGCCGTGACGTGCAAAAGGTGGCATCGGATGCGCAAATTTCATTCGCCACGGTCAATAAAGTGGCGACGAGGCTGGAACAACTCACTAGCGAACGCCGGGACCGCATCAAGGATCTGACCAGACTACGGGTCCTGCAGGACGAAGCCGAAGAGGTGAGTGGTCTACTCTACACTATACGCATACCGTATACCTTAAATAAAAAAATAAAATAAAATAAAACTGAAATGCGGTGAAACTAGTGAGTCATCTAGGTGACAAATTACGATCGGAAACGCAACAACCAGTCTGTAATAGTATTAAAACTACAAATTTGTAGAATTGAGAGCACGTGCCTTTTAAAGGAAAAAGGTGCCTTATTAGTTGCAGCATTGCTCCGTAATGTCGCCATTTGTTCTTGAAAACTAGATATTCGATGAAAGTAATGGCACTTTTAACGACCGCGGAAAATTTTAATTCAAAAGTCTTAATTAATTCTTACATAAAGCGCTCTCCGTGCCTATACGTCCACATTCTACACTCTGCCTGCAGAATAAACGATCGCCATTTTTGCGCCGACCGAAACGACCGCAGTTATTTATCATTAGTTAATATGCAGATAAATAAATGAAGTAATAAAGTGACACAACAACGTTATATTATTAAACGAGCGATCGCGCGAATGCATGTCTATGAAGTTGATGGCTCTTGCGCGCAGTTTGTGCGTTCACTCCTATGGTTTCTTCGCGCAACAAGAAATAACAGAATAAATAAATAAACCTCGGTTAACATTTATCCAAACGACTGCGAAGCTATTAGCAAGCGCGATAAAAATACTTCTTCTTGCATCTCTTCGTATGTGTGTGCAAGGCAGGGAACACGTGTGTGCAGCTCAACACGACCAATTAATATGTTTACAACGGCACGAAGCAATGGGCTGTAATTAAATGTGCAAACAGACTTCTTCTTCATCGTTGTCGTCGCTCATAATAATCGATTGATAAATTGCCGAACGGTCCTGTTGACTGTGCGCGCGACCGAATAGGAAATCTCCTAGAAAGTAGCTAATAAAAAGGTAAAATTATCAGAGGAAAATATTTATACCATCTTGGTAGCAGCACGTACAACTGTTAGGATATTAATTACAGGAATTTTATGTGTCGATTAGTGTTCTAATCACGTCCATTAAGTTGTTTTCTTTTTCATTCTCGCTCTATACTTAGTTTTGTTTCACTTTTCATATTGCTGGGCATATGAAAATTACGCTGGGAAATGGGTTAGGCTAAAATGCACTGAAAAATTGGCATAGCAAATAATTATAAAGTGGTTTCTATTGATGTATATCTTGCATTGCAAGTATATTTTTTTTAATTAGTAGTTTCTTTGGCTATATGGCTAGATGTAAGTGACTGTAAAAAGCGTACTTTAATTGTCTGTTGTTTCTTTAGCATTTACGCGTAATTAAAACTGTCCAAGTATTCAGGTCACGATTGAATCCAGCGAAGAAAAGCCTGTCGCTTATATGTAGGAAAAAATTGCACTTGCATCGATCATAAAAAATGACGACAATCGGCGCCGACACTTTCATGCAGCTTTTGCATGAAAATGCATTTCCTGGTAAAATATTCGAGTTTCTTCTCGGATTGTGTGCGCGCGGATGCGCATATTTGGACAGAGAAAGTCGAATTCTAGGTCCGCGCTTTAAACTTTATTTAACTATTATAACTTAATCCAACAATCGGTCAATCAATTTTCGCGTAAATTTTCCCGTCTTTATTTACCACTCAACAGCTACGAAATTGTATAAATGCGTTCCGTTTGTTACCATGGCATTTAATAGTTTATTTATCTATTTGTTGGTAAAGAACGTATCGGCAATAAGGATATGCGTCTTATAATATAATAATTAATCGAATCGCTTAAATTTACGAGCGTCAATTTGGTTTGTGGGTATGTATACGGTGTACGTATAATACAGTGTGCGCATTCTTTGCCTCTTATAGCCCACGAGCGAAATTTTCACTTCGTCTCCCATTTTTTCCGGCTAGCGCATGGTGTTACTTTATTGAAATTTTATGATAATTTTTATTGTCCATATGCGCGAGATAAATAATACGGGGAATTGGTAGCCTATTGTCCGAGAAAGTTAGCAACATAATTCCTGGTAACAATTAGGTATACTTCCGATAGCGCAGTAGAAATAAATATTTTAACGAACGGCCGCAAACAGAGTGAACTTTAAGTGATCGGATGCAAATAAGAAAGTTCAAGTGGAAAATTTGGCTTTCAATTCGTTGCCCATAGGAACAAAAGGTATCCTGGAAAAAAAATGAACAATAAAAAAAAGAATAAGGGAAGTGTTTCCGTTGCTTTTTAGTTTTGCACACTCGAAGTGTACTATTCGCATTTACGTTGTGCACACAAAGACCACCCAATGAGTTCTAAGTTTCTCTCCTCGTTCACGTGCATACTAATGACAAATTAGCGATAGTTATCAATCAAGTCGGACGAGCGGCTTTTCTTATGCGATATATTTGTGGAACCACACTTATTTTAATAAACGCTTTCGATGTTTAATTGCCTCTCCGGTAATTGGCTTGCGGTACATTATAGTGCAAAGAAAATGCGCGCTCGCAATGCTAACAATAGCGTCTCGCAATGTTACGACAATGCTTTCTCTGTGTGCCGACCAATTTAACCAGGAGCAAGAATTTGCCGCGTTTGTCAGGAACAATAAATTACCACGATATCGATATTGCGCATTGTTGTTGGATTTTCTTTATGCGGAACACACGTAAAGTAACTTAGGGAAAATTAGTAAAACGCATTTGCATTCCGATGAGCTCGCGCGACGCAGGCAATTAATGCTCTGACATTGAAAGTGTACAATTGGTACTTGGTACTTTGTAACATCGTCTGCATGAGTTATTATTTATTTGTGGGTATATCTAAGTTTACATCGGTGGTGTTCCAGCTGTTGCAGTGGATCAGGAAAACGGGCGAGGAGACGGTCAAGGCACAGTTCGCGATGCTGCGAAGCGCCGAGAGCGTCCAGTCGATCAAAGAGCTGGAAAAGAACTTTGAGAATTTCCAATTTGATGCGATGGTAAGTGCATTTGTTTGGTTTCCCCGAAGCTGTAATTGATTTATATGTTAGCACACGAAGTTTCTCGCTTTTCTGCTGTTATTAATTTCCATAAGCGGCGTGCGTGTGTGTGCGCGAGCGATTTTCCAGGTGTTCGTGACTTTGTATTGTGTATTAGCGCAAAATTGTAGGAAGTGGTTATTAAGTTAACGGAAGTTATGAAGGAGTGAAAACATATTCACATATTAATATTGTATGTTGAATTTTCCCATATTTTACGCACGCTTGTGTTGTTCTTGCGCAGCGCCAGATTGACAAGACGACGGATCTGATCGAGGAGTCGAACGGCATCAAGGAAGTAAAAGGTAAAAACCTTAAGGAGCAAACCAACACTTTGAAATTCGAAGTGAAAGGTTTCGGGGAGCGACTGGAAGAGCTCCGAGAGCGCCTGGAGGACGCCTCCAGGTGCTTCCAATTGCTCGAATCCTGCCAGGACATACTGGAGGATGACAACAAAGAGCAAGAGGATTTCAAACGGCTGGCATTCAAGTCGGGCAACGAGAAACTCATAACAATTTGCGAGGTACATGCATTTCCGCTTTTGTATTCCATTATTTTCAATCAGTTTTTTATTGTTTTGTGTTATTTTTAATAAAGGGAGCTAAACCGTTGGGCGGTTCTTCCGCGGACGAAGACGCCAATGCAACTAGTACGCCGATCAAGTCGAATTCGCAAATTCGAAGACGATCCGTGAGCTCCTACGCGTTTATTTACAAGTGCAATCATCATGCCGCCGGCGTTTCGTGCAACTGCTGCGAATCCGATACCGAAAATACGGTCTCTTACAAGCTGAAGAAACGCTACATGCTAGCGTTGCAAAATTGCCACTGCACCAAGGAGTCTCTGGAGCGTAAAAGTAGTGTCACTCTAGACGGTATCAAAGAAGTGCGTGAAAGTGTTGAAAATCTGCTCGAAGACATAGCCACTGATAATAATAGCGGCAGCAGCAGGGAAAAGTGCGACAGATGTGATAGCGGTGTCTCCACGGCGGACAATTCGGTCGGCGAAGACAGCGGGTACAAGAAAAAATTGGAGCGCAATTGTTCGTGCCAATATTGCCGGGAAAGCTGTCCCATGTGCAGCGCCAACAGCTCCAGCACCGAGTCCAACCAGGACCACACGGAAAACCAACAGGACAGTATTATTGAAGAAGGCAGCGAGGGATTCGCTAAGAGGTTCGCTTATGATTATTATCTCGTAGTAATTTGATGCAATTTTACGATAATTTAGCAGTTCTCATGATGATATTGATGATCACTATACCGAAGAAAGGAGGAAAGTGTTGCCTGTGTCATCGAATAGCCATCTTTATTACAATTCATCGATAATTGAACTTCCGTCGAATGGTTTCGATGACAATACCGATTCTAAAACGCAAAAGTATTATTGTAAAGTAATTGTTGTATTCATTACATTCATTGTTGCTACTTTTTAGGACTCTATTGTACATTATGCGAGAAATGATACAAACAGAGCGTGACTATGTCAAGTCTTTGGACTTTATCATAGAAAATTACATTCCTGAGCTACTAAGGGAGGACATTCCTCAAGCATTACGCGGACAAAGAAACGTTGTGTTCGGCAACGTCGAGAAAATCTACGAGTTTCACAGCCAGCATTTTCTGCGCGAATTGGAACAATGCGAGAATCATCCCCTGCAAGTTGGACAAATCTTCCTAAAATACGACAAGCGCTTCTATTTATACGCACTTTACAACAAAAACAAACCCAAATCGGATTCGCTAATGTCCGAATATGGAAGCGCATTTTTCAGGGTACATTTTCGCAATAATAAAACTTTTCATAAGTTTGCTAACTTTTTTCAATTTTAGAGCAAGCAAATACAATTGGGCGATAAAATGGACCTGGCTAGTTACTTGCTGAAGCCGGTACAGCGGATGGGAAAGTACGCTCTTCTGTTGCAGCAAATGATGAAAGCATGTCCGGAACTGGAGGCGGACGCATCCGAAAGGGCGCAAACCGAACAAGACGACCTCAAACAGGCGGAACTAATGGTTCGTTTCCAATTGCGGCACGGAAACGATTTGCTCGCTATGGATTCCATCAGGGACTGCGACGTGAGTAAAGCTACGAGCTCGGAGAGGGCGCATTAAGAGCGAATCGTAAAGTTTATGCGTTGCACTTTCAGGTGAATCTAAAGGAACAGGGTCGCCTTATACGACAGAACGAGTTTCTCGTCTGGGAAGGCAAAAACGGCAAGAAATCTTTACGACAAGTGTTCTTATTTGAGGAATTGATACTGTTTAGTAAAGCCAGAAGGTTCCCAGACAGAAAGGTAAAGCGATGCGCAAAAAACAAATCGACTTTTTTCAGCAAGCGCAACGTTCTGTTTCAGAATCTAGACTTGTACATTTACAAAAACAGTATCAAAATGACTGACATCGGCCTTACCGCGAAGATCGGGGACAGCCCCACCAAGTTCGAAATTTGGTTTAGAAAACGGAAACCGAACGACACTTTTACGTTGCAATCGATGACTGAAGACATAAAAAAAGCGTGGACCGAAGAGCTCTCGCAATTGCTCTGGAAACAGGCTATTCGCAATAGAGGTACCCGAAATCCACTTTTCCGATAACAAAATTCGACAAAAGTTTTAATTTGCAGAGGCGCGCATGCAAGAAATGTCCTCGATGGGCATCGGAAACAAGCCGTGTTTGGACATCCGTCCCAGCAAGGACCAAATAAGCGACCGCTCGATAAGTTTTGACCAGCTCTGTCGCAGTACGTTTTAATTACTACTGGATTCATTAAACAAACAATCAGTTAATATTGGGTTTATTACAGCCGCACCACGATTTAGGAATTCAATAGTTGGACCGTCGACGACGGATACATGCCGCAGCGTAAGGCGTCCGCATTCGGTAATCTCCATGTCGAGCGTATCAAGCGGCAGCACAAGTTCGGCCGGCTCGGGCCATACGACCACCGCCACTAATTTAATTAATCTAACATTTGACGGAACGTGCGACAGTCCGAAAGTCTACCACAGATCGGGCACGTTGAACAGCCAGTGTTCAGTCGGTAGGTCCCCCGCCGTTTTTTTTTTGCCCGCTGATTACACGTTTAATGTTGAATTGTTGTTTTGCAGAGAGCGGCATAATTTCCGACATATCCCTGAGTCACGACGAATACCCCGAGAACCATCAACAGCAGAATTCGCAATGGCCTTTGGAGAAATTCAATTCGGATCTGCAAACCTCCACCCTAACCAATGTTATTCTAGAAGAATCGCCTCTTAATTATGTGCCAGACGATCTACCTGTTAATCTTTAATTTTAGCATTTGCATGCTTAGTGTTTTATGTACATAGTTTTTATAATATTCATTATTAATAATCGATACCTTAATTTATTTTATTTTTTACTGCTAAATTCGATAGTTTAGGACAACGAGAATACCGTTATAAGGAATTTTTAGATATTTGTATGTATTTCGTATATGATACCAACGAGGAACGCACATTCTAAAACACTTTGCAAACACTAAAGAACCACAGCTGATCTTTATACATATTTTACCTATATATTTTTTAATTACGTAAATGTTTATACATATATTTTTTGTACTTACAGCTTTAAATATCGATATTAATGTGTAAGCATACTGTACCGAATTTATATTTCCCATCGATACACGCGAATATATCGTATAGAAGAAACTAGGGTTTCGTAATAAAGTTTTCTTTGGATGTGTACCAGTTTTCTGTGCTTCCGTTTGTCGCGCATTGGTCGCGGCAATATTTTCCCCTTTAGTTATGATTGCGCTGACGAATAAGGGAAAAAGCGCTATTCGTTGCGACCGGCATAAAACGCGGGAGATATTCTTCTGGAGTGTTTTAATGCATAGTTAAGCGCATAGCGAGACCGGCAAGCCTCCAAAGACCCATATAAAGCCGGATTCGCTCTTTGCCTGTAGCGCGGACTATTTGTATATGCATTTCTAGTTTACATTTTATTTAAGTCATATTTTCGAGAGGACTAAAAACATATGAAAAACCCTGTGTACGCAGAGACGATAATAAAGTCGAGCGAAAATGGGGCGACAAAAAATTTGCAACAATAATTCACACAGTATACTGTGTGTATTTGCAAAATTTACTGCGTATCATTTAACTTATGGACTCTCTTATTTTAAATTTACTTTATTTTCGGCTTAATAATATTCATACAAGTACAATACGGCCTTTTTAAACGGCCTCTTCAAAGCTTTATTTTATTACATTTTTATGCAATTTTAAATTTTCATTTATTTAATACATTTGCTACGAGCTTAAAGAAGACCTTAAAATGAATTAAAAAATAAATTAATTTCAAATACAAATGTTTAATAAATAATAACCAGAAAATTAGTGAGGTAGTAGCAGTGCAAATCCAGCTGTATTGATGACTAATGATTGCTGCGTTTATTTTGTTTTTAGCGCTGCAGTGTTTGTTTGCTCCTCGAGGCGCGTGGTCATTTTGTGCGGGATTTTAGTGTTAATTGGCAATTTTTCATTAATTATGGTGAGTATTTTTATAATTTATTTGCAGTAGTTTGTTTAAATTACATTATTAGTCATTTTTGCATTGATTTACTGCCCTGTAATTTTTTAAACAATTTTTCGTTATTTAAAGTTATTGAATGCAATAACCGCAGTGCTTAATCTTAATATTTTGATATTTTGTTGTTACGTATAAGCAAATTGTGATAAATAATTAGTTGATTTTTGTTTCTACAATTTTATTGAAAAATTGGTTTTCGGTATAAGTGATGGAGATTTTTTTTTACTGATTAAAAGTACTCGAAGAACTTTTCAATGTGAAGCAATGATTTTTAATATTTTCATTTTGTAACTGAAGAATTTCTTAAAGTTTATCTTAAAATTTATTAATATTAGTTCAACGCAAACAAGAAATATGTAATTTTGAGCAATTAAATTAATTTTAATTGTTTAAAATTATTAATTTTGTCAGTATCACAATATTGCAAGCAAAATCAACTTTAAATAAGTTATAAAGTTATAAAGTGTACGTTGTGAAACTTTTAAGTGAAAGAAAAATTTCTTAAATATTTCCTTGAAACCGTCGAAAATTCAGCAAACTGTAGCAAGTAAGATGCTTTTAATTGCCGTCAAGTAAAAGCACTGAGTATTCCGCACAGTTATTATCACCCTGTGTCGAGCTTTGGGTATGACCACCATCAATAACAAGCCCCAAGTTTGGTTTGATTAATTCCATCGCTTAATCCATGTAATAACCAGCTGAAAACTAATTCGCAACCGGCGGTGACGAGTGAACTTTGTCAATTAAGCAAAATACGCGCGGATCGGTTCGACATTACGCAAAATTTCGCGCCAATCCAAAAAGAAAACACAAGATCATTTTGTATCTACGAAATGACTGCGCACTCGGTATAAAATACTCGTTGCACGTTCTCAAAAAGGCAATCGAGAGCGTCGCCGCCTCCATTCAGCAGCAGCAGCAGCGGCAAAGCAACGTCGGCGGTGGCGGCGGCGGCTTTCGCCCATGAATATTAACAGCAGCAGCTAGTGCGCGCGGTGCGAAGAACGACGGCTCCGTGGATTCGTCTTGAGCCCGGATTTGGTCGAGTTATACAATTATAACGTAGGCCTTCCCGTATTTACTGACGCTTTCCGCAGATCTTCTTGATCTATGTTTATGGGGGCGAAATAAATCTCGGCGTCTGCAACCAACGCCAACGTGCTTTCTGCTGCCACCGAAAGATATTTGATGATATTACCACGTACATGTTACATACAAATCTGTTATTTGGTTCCGCGCCATTTCGTGCTCTTGCTGTTCTTCTTTTCGGCGAGGGATTTACCGCGAGCACACACATACCGATATACAAATACGAACATACGTACAAAATGCTAAATGACGCCGCAAAGATTTTACGGCTCATAAATGTAAACCACTAATTTAGATTGTGCGGATTTTGTTCTTTATGAAATAACGCTCTGAACATGCTAATTTCTTCCTATATATAAATTTTAAGTATGTTGGGTGCATTAAAATTAAGTGTTGCTGCTTGTTTTAGCCAAGTAAAGCCAGAGCCGTTTGCATCACTTAACGAATTTATGACTTCATTCATATATTATTACAAATTTTCAACCATCTGCTAATTATCCTTTTATTTTTAAACTATTTATAAATTACTAATATACTTTTGAATATAATTTAAGTTATTTCAAATTAAATTTATTTGTTATTTTATTTTTGACGCTTTATTATATGCATGCTTCGCAGTCTGTATTAAATTCAGTGAGCGTTTAATATTTGTTATAAGCAAGCGAGTATAAAAGCAAAAAAGGCACAACACATTTGTGCGCAGTTAATCCTTTCGGTATAAGGGAAAGAGACGGACCAAAGATTGGGGAATGGAAAAAAAGGATATAATATATGCATATTCATGAAACCGCAAAACCGCTCTATATGTGCGGCTAAAGTGAGCTGCCGATTCGGGGGCGGCGAAAATTCCCAACTTATATTAAGCTTTCCATATGGTACAGTTTATGGAGTTTTATTAAATAACTAAATACTCAAAAAGTCATCATTTTTGTTTCTTATATTTTATTAACAGCAGTTTAATTACTTTTTTTTATTTAAAAAAATGTTTTTATTCGATTTTCTTTAGATCAGTGGAATGTTTTTTTTTTATACAGAGTGGTTCCCGATCGTAGTAGCCAAATTTTAACCATAGATAATAGAGCTAAAATGTAGTTTAGAACCATTGAAATTTTTTCTTTTATCCTAAGTTTTCTTGAAATAAAACGTTTTGATATTTATAATATAAGAGGGTTTTTTGCAATAACGATAGATTTTTTTACATATTAAAACTTAAATTTTAATGCATTATCTATAAGTAAATTAAATTTGCTTAAAATTGAAACATATCTTTAAAAAATTCTTTTCACTTAGAGGAAAGGAGGCATTTGAAACAAAAAATCAAATGCTAAATTTATTAAGCAACTTAAAATGACTACAGTCATCCCCCGTGTAATCGGAAAGTGATTAAAAGTACTTCAAAAGAAAGAGATTGGAAAACAATAAAGGAGTACATAATGTTTTTAAATTTTTTATAAAGTTTTCATCATTGAATTTCACAAAAAAAAAATTCTCTACAAGTATAGAAGCAATCGATTAATCATAAAGCCAATTAAAGCCTTTTTAATTATCTGTCGCCCTATTGTATTTGCTGTACAGTTCATAAAAAGCGAACCTTCGATTTTTTATTATCACTTAAGCAACGAGTGTGATACCATTATACTGTCGGGAATGGGAAATTTATGTATATCAATGGAAATTCGATTGGTACGACAACAGATTTTTCACGTAGGATTTATACCTAAGGGTTGTTGTTGCCGAATTCGGCCCAATTCCCCAGCTGATTTCACTTGATGAAGTACCATAAATATATCCGTGTGTGTGTGTGTGTGTCTTTCGAAGTGTGTATGTGTCCACGAGCAAGAACGTAACGCAAGTCCACCAATTGCATGTGCGGCGGTGGAAAAGCAGCAACGGAAAAGCGGCGAATTTCCACGATCGGAAAGGACGGCATGCGTCGCGATGCGCGGCGCTATTTACTACCGCCGTCTCGACGATTTGTTCTTCAGTATGACGCAGAGCGTCCGCCGTGCATGCAGCATTTTCCAATAATCCAAATTTTGAGAAGCCGCGCTCGTGAATTGCACTCACTATTATTGCCGCATTAAAATCGCATTAAATTAAAATTTAGCACGAAGCTACATTCGACTCCGCTTAGTGTGTTTAAATTGTAAAACATCCCTTTGGCCGTTTCTGTGAATGTGTTTAGAACTTTTTTAAATAGATAGCCATTAATCTTACGGCAATCGCAACATCAAAATCAAGGTATCACATAAAAACTTTTCTCATTTTTTTATTATATATTGTTGTGTAGTCGTAAAAGGAAATGGAATGTACTAGACCGTAATATAGTTTAATATTAAAAATATTTTTGCGGCAATTTAATTCGGAATAGACTTTGAGAAAAGGATGTTTCCGTTTGCTGGCGCACAGGTAGTTTTTGTTTTAATGTAAATCGCTGCAGGTAATAATAAAAATATCTGAAATATTTAGGGGGACGTTGCGTTGCGAATATTGTGCCGGCTAAATATTCTACCCGGAAGAAGTTGCATGCTTCTACGTTGAAAACATTTAGTCCACTATTTATTTTATTATTCAGACAACTGAAATACTTCATGAAATTTTCGCCATAACGTTATCACCGCAATTATAATAAAATTTTATAAAAAAAAAGAAAAATGTAATAGTAGCCGTGCCGAGCCTTTTTATAGTTTTATAAAGCACATTAAGTTGCTTTTTATTACCCTTTTATTTTTCCATTGTTAAGTGCATAATTTATTTATCTAGCACATAGCAAAGCACAATAAATAATTCGAAACAGCCTTTTGAGTAATTACCAATTACGTAATTTCGCTTGCGTACATTGCGAAAAACGCAATTTTGTGTATTTACAATTACAATAAAAAAATAATTTACAATAAACACCGCTCGTATTGCGAAAATTATTATTTGCTTTATGGCGACTGACACAGTGCAAAGTAGTGCGAGAGCAATATATACGGAAAAAAGACACGCAAACTTTTAAGGACCGAAACTTTCGCGAACTGCATACGATAGTTTTAAAGAAACAACTTTGAACATTATACTCGCCGGGAAAAAAACAACAAAACACATAGATACATAAGTATAAACGCAACGACGTCCGTTCAATTAAATTTTATGCATTCAGCTCGTTAAAGCTTCTTTTACCGATGGAGAAATTAAATTAGCAAAGCACAAAGGGACAAAATTTACGAAATATGAGTGAGTCACCTTACAGTCATTAATACACACATTTATATCTGCATATTTGTGTGTGTGTGTGTTCAGACGATGAAATTCCATAAGTACGGCGCGCATGTATATTGTATATTAAAATAATCATCAATAATGCAACAATATCGAATTTCCTTCAACCTTCAGCTGTCGTTTATGTGCTTGTTCGACCATTGATACCATTGTGCGTGCGTGCGTGCGTGAATAATTTTCATCAGTACACACATTCCGCCTGTGTGTGTAACGTATCGATAGGACAGAGGAGGGATGTGTGTGGGTGGCGCGGAGAAATAAACACGCTCTCTGTTCTGTCTATCTATCTGCCAGTTTACCTTTATTGCATTTGCTGCTGCTGCTTCCACGTATGCATTTTTTTGCCTCCGCTTTAATTAAATATTGTTTCAACTTCGATTTGCCGTTTGTTTTTCAAACAAGCGTTGCTACTTTATAGTAAGTGCTTTAAATTGCATCGAAGAAAAATATTGGGGAATCGAATTCGTGTTTAAATAATAGTTTTAATTTATTTTTTATTAAAGTGGTGCTTTGCTTTTACAAATAAAAACAGTAAAAATATATTTGTTTTTTCGTTTTTCTTTTTTGTTTGTTTGTAAAAGAGAATTCAAAACCAATTAAATTTAAAATGTAGTAAGTAATTTTTTTGTTAAGTGGAATTAATTTGAATCGCATAATAACAACATGCAAAATATTTTCCCGGTCGAGGGCTGTTTTCTTTGAAAAGGTGTGTAGCAGTAATAAAAGCGGTTTTATTCGCTCGCAACTAGGGCGAGAGAAGAAAAATGTAAACTAACATTTTACACTGGTACTAATACACACATAAATTAGTTAGTATAAAAAATGTGTCCGCTTAGAGCGGCTTATCTTATTATTGCGTCTCGCACGCAACGAATGAATCACATTTTTGCGGCAACGCGGCAAGGGGGTGGTGCCGGCGACGGTAACGGGGCAAATAATGTAATGAAAGAGCGTTTGTTGTTTAAGAATTAGATGTAGAGGAGCGCCAAGGTTCTGGTGGTGCTCCGGCTTAATATACTGGAAATATTACAACACACAAAACAGGTGGTTGAGTCTGCAGCCGCCGCTGCCGCCGCCGCCGCCGCCGCCTTCTCGCTGCAGCCCGAGTTATTAAATTGAATTATTCAGAATGGGCTGGAGGGGGAATATTTGAAAATTGCCCGGAATAATTCAATTAAGTACTTGAACGAATTGCCAGAGAGAGAGAAAGCCAATAGCTTCGAACTGATCTATAGTTTGTGCACTTCTTTCTCCACCCTCTCTCTCCCATTGTTATTAATAATAATAACTGCGAAAGTCAAATTAATACCTCGTGAAACTTATACTTACGAAGCTCTTAAATGCTCATGAATCCATTAAAGGGATGCCATGTAGCGGACGAAAGAACGCTGTGCATTATTTAAAAATTACTCGAGCCGGGTAAATAATGACTTTTGCAATCAGCCGCTGCCTGTTGTTGAAAATTTTATTTAACGTTTGAAAAATACAAACAATTATCGTTATCGCGGCGGCGCCCTTCACAAAATCCACTGTGGGCGATGGAATGGAATTATACCCTTCATATACACATAATGCTTTTCTAATGTCTCTTTTCGTTTACGTATCTTTTTTTTTTTTTTTCTATTTATTGTATTTGAATTTCGCCCCGGCAATTATTAAATTTATTATTGATACGTGTTGGCCGAACGACCGAATTACTGAATTATTTGTTGATTGATTTCATTGCCACGTGCCTCTTGCGTGGGCATGCATCATCAGGGCTAAAATCCGCTCTTAAATAATTCCGTAATTTATTATGTTTGTCTAAATATTTAGTTATTTATCGATTGGATCAATATTTATATATCAAAGTAAAATGCATCAAACTGCCCTAAGTGGGTTAATGGAAATTCCGTTGACAGCTTAATAAGTGCTTTAAATTTGTTTTGTCGCTTTAATAATAAATCTTAAAATATTTATTCATACTTTAGCAAAGGCGAGGTTTTAAACAATGCTTTCGTTGTAATAATTAGAACAGTAATAATTTATGCTTTTTAAACTGTTCAGGGTGGATTAAATTAGTTGCCCCTATAGGGACCTCGGAAACTATAATTACTAGAGAAAAATTAATGACACATTTTTAGATCAATTTTCCCAAAAACAAAGATTCATCTGATTTTTCTTGCGCCTTTTGTTTTGTTTTTTTGACCCAAAAAAATGATTTTTTTCGAATTCTAAAAACATTCATAACTCCTCAATTGTTGATGTAGACAGAATGAAACAAAATCTTCTTAGGACACTTTTTTAAGTAGAATCTGTTAGTGCTGATCAAATTTTTTGGTTTTTAGATACGCCCAAAAAAAGTAAAGCTGCACTTTTTTAATTGCCAGTAATTTTTTTTTAGTTCAATTTGTAATTATTAAAAATTGATCTAACATTAGTCAATCTATAAAGGTATCTTTGGTTTCCGAAATTATAATTTAGAAAGAAGTTTAATGGTTTGCAGTATTTTAATTTTCAATTTAACGAATTTTCATTTCAATTAATTGCAATTGTGATTAATTTAAAAAACTTTCTTTTCTTAAAAAAATAAAATAAATATTATGTATTTTTTCTTTAATATTTTACAAAATAAAAAGATTTTTATTTGAAAGACTACACTTGAAGTACCAAAAGAAGAAAAAGCTTGTGACAATTGTGCAGGTGACATTGCAATTAAGTTTTTTTCCGTGCTCACTTAATGCATTAAGTTTCGCACAAACAGATTTGGGAGCGGAAAAAGTCTAATGCACATGCACTTGAATTTGGTCAGCGGAAAAGGACCGTTTAAGTAAACAAGCAAGCTGTAAAATATCAAGCAGATTTGTGTGAATGCGGTGCGGCGGTTGAAAAGCGTTGTTTACTTTGTTCTTTGTCGTTTTTTCCTACCGTCCTTTGTACGGCCGAGAGGAGCGACCATAAATAAATATCTGCGAACTAATTTGTACTCTTTCTCTGCACCGCACCAAGGTTTTCCTTCCCTTCGGTAAGTTATGGTTTTCGTTGGGTCGGCGTGTTAACACGTGTTATTTGTAGAGCGGAAAAATGGTCGTCGTTCAATTAGTCCCCGAATTGCCGTATTTATTGGCCCGTTTTAATTTACCACCCCCCGCAAACCGCCCCCATTGGCTGTACCTACTTCCGCAAATGCAATATACCAACAACAGTTGTGTAACAATAATAGCAATCAACTTTATTGGGCCCTTTATGAAATTGTTTCCAATAACGGTCCACTGAATTTCGACTAATTGCTTCTTAATTGAGTGCAGAGGCCTTTTAGTGCGTGCGGCGTGCAGATCGAGAATCGTTTTATGAATCTAATTATCGGTACCGGCAGCAAGAAATTTAGGCGCCACGGTTTTCCGCCGGTCCACGAGGACTTCAAGTTTGGAGATCGCTGCGAGAAGGGGTTGGAATTGTCCTATGGGATGTGTGCACGCTTGAAGTGTCAGAGACTTGATGTATTAACGTTGTCTAGTTATTCGTTCGTTGTACGTTGTAAGTTGTTTCACCTCCGCATGTATGTGGCGGCGGGATTACATAAATTAACGAATGCTGTTGTTTGTTTCCCGATGGTTTTATTGCATCAGCGCAGCCAATTAAATTTATAGTTTTAGCCCAGAAACTCGGAAAACGAAACCCATCCCGTTTGCGTTTACATGCAAAAATTTCGCAAACTGCACCGCACTACCTCCTATTCCCATAGAGAAAGCCATGCGAGTCAACTTTATACTTGTAATTATTCGTTTTCGCCCGAATACGTACAAACGGCACAGGAATCATTTTATTTGCTGCGGCCGGATTGTGTGTTATGAATTATGCCATCCTTTGATGTTTTAAATTGTTGTAAATGCAATTCATCTGCAGGACAAATTATGGTTGGAACATTTCAAGTGAAACATCAAATATATTACTAAATTCGCAACTCATTTAATTACAAATCAAACAACAATAAAAATTCGCTCAAAAGACCACTGCTTCTGACTGCTAAATTCAAATACTTAATTTAAATTGTTCTTTGTATTTTATGTTGCATGGAGATGGAATTAAACGAATCTTGCACAAACCATATTTTTCAAAGCACTTAAATTTGGTACTGAAAACAATAAAAATAAAAATCCATTTTATTTTTGAAACGACATGTATTGATTAACTTTGTGCATTTTGAATTAATATAATAAAAAAAAATGCTATTAGCGCCAGTCGTAAAATGGAAAGTAATTGTAAACTGTGATGCCATAAACATAAAACAACTTTAAATGAAGGGAATTTGTCAGCTTTGGAACAGCCAAACAAAAGTATTGATTAAACGGCCACCAATGTAATTTATCTTAAACGAGCAATTACCTTAATTACATATTCCCTTTGTGTACAACTTACCGTACAATTAAACAATTGCTTCGGAATAATAAGGCATCGGTTACAAAGAAAATCAACTTAAAAAAAATACGCCAAAACATCGAATATAAAGAAAGAGCAGTGTTTCGATTTAATTAATTAAATTGAGAAAAAAGAAGTTAGTGCAAAAGTTTAGTCAACAGGGGGTTCGGTATGGGAGCGACTAATTTATATCGGGCTATTAGTCAGTTCTTGTTCCCGCATCCTCGTCTCGAGGCTTTAACTCCGCTATGAAATCAATTAAAATCAACTTTAAGACATTATTTGCTAAATTACACCCTGATACTTTTAATTAGTTGTCGAACAAAAATGTTTCCCTTAATGGAATTCCGTTTTATGCTAACTTGTTTTTCTCCATGTACATTTTATGCGGCCTCCTTCGTTGCATGTTGCCTATAAAAATACATATAGTCCGGCTGTAATAGTATTAAGTAGCAAGGACTATTAATACTGCCACACTACCGCCGGACAGAGAGTAATAAATGTCCACATTTTGCCCCCGCGCACAAAAACCAATATTAATATTCACTCCAAGTGTATATTACACCGGACTTGCGCTATTATTAAACTCCGGCAATATCCCATTATGCATTTTCCATGATTTATTTATAAAACGTCATGAATATTCAACAATCGGCGCGCTCTTTCTTACAAAGGCCACTACCGAGTTGCTAATCTTGAGCTTTGCAATTAATAATCCGCTCTATTTGTAACAACAGCCGTACATTTTTCGACAGTTTTCCTTTATAGATATTGCAGTTAGTTATTGGTGCAATACAGTGTCAATTTACAGAAGTGCAATTCATTGCTATCAGACAATTAATTAATGCGTAATTAATTAATAAAACATCGGTATAGTAATTTAATATAATTGATGCGTCAATTCGGGCTGTATTAATAACACATACACTTATACGGCATATAAATACAGAGCTTTTTTTGTTTTGATAAAATGGTAAAAGATAAATCAATTCAAAAATTCAGCTCTTTCGGTTTCCATTTTTTCATCAGTTAAAATAGTGTCCACTTTCAGTTAGTTCAGTAGTTTTAAAGTAACTTTCTATTTTTTATTAAATGGTATTGTAAAATTCAAAATTAAAATTTAGTTTAGTTCAGTTGAAAAAGTGATTTTCAGAATATTTCCGAAATATTTCACTAGTACACACAAGCACTAAGAATTCACATCTTTTATTGTGACTATTCAAATTCTTTGAAAGATGAAAATTTAGATTTAATTTTATGTTAATTTTATACTCAGAGTTTTTTATATAATGAAAAAAAAAACAAACATTGAAACCAGTATCAATATTTTAATTTTCAGAAAGGGATGCTAAATTAAAACAGAAGAAATGAAATTAGTTGATCAACATCAACAAATAAAATATAATTAAGTTAAAACTGATTTTTTACTGCCGTTTTTTTCTCAAAATAAATGAAGAAACCGTAAAAGCAAATACCGTTATGAATAATAGTCTGGATATTTGCGGAATCGGAATTAAAAAATGCCTATCCTGTCCCGTTCAGGGGCGAAATTTCACGTGCTATAGTGGCTGCACCCTTATCGGGCGCCGCATCTCGCGCCCTGTGTGTTTAAGGATGAATCATGCGCCTTTTATCGGCTTATCTTATCCTTTTGCGTGAGCCATCTTCAAATCAACCATCCGAAAGCCATCGCGAACACGCACACATCTTTTCGGCGGCGTCCGCTCATAAACTATCCACTCGGCCCCGCAAAGAATCCATTACGCATCGTGAATGCCGTCTTAATTGTTTGCTTTAATTTTGCACGTTTCCAGTGCTGCGCTCCACATTAAATTATGCACCGACTTTCGTGTATATCTACCGTACATTTTCGGATACTGAGTAGTTGTGGCGGCGGTGTTTAAATTTGTATGGCCGAACCGTGCCGTTTGTTATCGATTGCTTAAAAATTTCCATTTGGGGTTTCGGGGGCTAGCAGCAGGGGAGCAACAAATCTTAGTCGCGAGTTGTATATATCCTTTGTTTAGACAGCACTTGATCAGTTCGTATTAAATGTGGTGGTATCACGACAAGGTATCTAGGAACGTTTTACAAGTCCGTGGAGTACGGCGCGAATAAATTTTCCCCGAGTTTTGCTAATCTAAAAGGCAATAAGTCTTTTATAAACAGCGGAAGACGTAAAGGAGTAGCATGCGAAACGTTTATAATTATTGCGGCATGGATTCCTATGTGTGTGTGTTTGTGTGGGAGCGAAAGTCCTTACGTGTTGTTGCGACGGGGACTTGCAGGAAAGGCAGGCTAATAGTGGAGCAATCGTAAAATAATGAAGTGCTCCATTATTCATTAGTTAGCTAAAGTCCGAATCGGCGTTTTAAAGAAAATTCAGACGACCGCCGCGAATGAGTATTAAGTAAATCATAATTTTTACGAGTGGCTTTTTATTATTGAATTTGAATGGCAATTGTGTGTATGTTGGTTTTTTTTTTCTCTTTTCTTTTTATTGGCGAAAACATTTTATGGGTCGTTTTTGTACGCAGTGAAATGTATTCGCGTTTCAGTTCGTAAAAAAAAATGTCCCAGGCGAAATTTACTGCAAATATTTTATAATGTATGTTGAATGCTACTTTGTGAACGTATTACACGTACAATTATTTTTGGTACTTACGTATAACAAGCAATAAAGTGACTAAAACTTTCAGCATTTTCAGCCAAACTTTTTTTCGACCTAGTATATAAACGGTCCACTTAATTTTCCACTTACGTAATAACAAATGAACGACTTATTATTCATTCCACAAATTCTATAAGAAAATCCGAAATGATATTCACTTTTTACCAACCGAATTGAATTCCTATTACATTAATAACGCATTCGTATGTGTGAGACATTAATCAAACGCGGCAAACGTACGAAAGTCTTTATAGCATTTTTATTCTAATTAAGCCCTCACGCATTAATTATATTAATATGTGGCTGTTTTTTTCTGTTCCAGGTGAGTGGTTTACCTGTCGACATGTGTACTCTGGCTAAAATATGCAAAGCGATCCCCCAAAGGGGGCGGCCACCTTACAAAAGGTATACGCGCTCGCACCATATGACAATGTGTGTGCTGTACGTGTTTAAGTGAAAATATTGTTGGCGGCGGTGCTGCTGCATGCAAGACGTCCGTATTGCCACCGACCGCCATTGCCGCCGCCGGATGATATTTAACAATTTAAATTTCTTTCGCCCATTTGCATATTGACTGTATAAGAGAGAGAGAAAGAAAGGGAAAAAATGAGGAAAGCGGATATTAATTTATTATTTATTACACTGCCCCTGTTCCCTACACGTGTAGAAAGGTTTTTCGCACTTATTAGTATGCATGAAAGAGTTTCCATTATACGAGATTTATAAATGAAAATATGAAAATTTCTAATACGAACCCGAACCCCCAGCTTCTTTTTTCAAATTTTTCAGTTTTATAAGTTGTTTATTGGCATTTTTGTTATTAACATCCGAAATGATGAGAAATTTTCAAAAAAAAAAGTGATAATTAAACATTTTAGATGGAAAAAGTTTAAAATAATTCACAAACTATGAAATATAAAGTTAGATATTATTGTTTTAAAAAATATTAAAGCAAACAAACAGCGTAGATAAAGATTGTGGATTTAAAATGTTTAAAAATGGTAACATCTAATTAAAATGGTAAACTCAAAAAGACTTTTCTAGTTTGTTTACCTCTTCAAAAATTTATTTTTATTTTTATTAGTTGTCCAATTAAGAAGAAAAGTTTTACTTGTGAAAACACTTGGAAAACTTTTTAAAAAGTGTATCCAATAACACATCAAACATATAGTTTTTTGTGAAAACAAATTAAACCGAGAGCCACAAATAATTTCGAAAAACATAAATTATTCCCCTGAGAGTGGGAATGCAATGCGGAAAATGCAATAATAACAGAACGAGTATATTTCATTAGGAATGCCGTTGCATAATTGAGAAGGAAATGGTTAAGTTAGTACCTTAATAACCATTAAATCTGGACGGAAGAGCGGCGCTTTGCGGAGGAGTTGTTCGCACATATTGTAGTAACACGTAGCGGGTCGAACAAATATTTCACGCGCAAGAAAAGAGAAATTTATTCGTTGGCGGCGGCAGTGGCGGCGATGATGCCGCCACTCCATAGCTACAAAAGAGGACGATCTCCCTCTCGTCGTTGTCCGCTTCTTGCGATATTCCGTTGCACTCTCCTTCCGCCCGCGCTATATTTGTTGTGTATTCTGTGGTGTTCTTTTTTTATGTGCAAGAAGCCGAGAGTATCACGTAGAACCGTTACGACTCGGCTCTCGCTTTTCAGCGTGATTTCTCATTTTTTTCCACCTCCGACTTCTTCTCCTTTTGCACCGCGCGGACCCATAAAGATACATTATTTACCTGCGTAAATAATGCAATCGCAACTGGGAATTAAACGTACATAAACTATATCGCACTCGGAAAAAATATTAATACCACGTCGTAACACTATCAGAAAGTATTCCTTCTAAGGAAAACTCGAGGAGAAGAAAAACAGTGTGGTCGGTGTATAGAGCACAAATCTTCGGGGAAAAATTAATGCTGTACGCTTGAGAAAACACAAGAAAGTTTTAATGAGTTCTAGAGAGCAAACAAAAAAATTACCAACGGTACTTTTTGCTTATTATTAATAAATAAATTTCGGTAATGCGAACACAATGATGATGCGTTCAATTTGGCTGATGCGCCGTGTATGGGCTTTAGTTTCAATTAGGAAGTTTAATTTAACTTTTGCGCTCGAGGATAAGCTTTTGAGGAATTAATAAAGGGGGCCGGCAAGATATTGCTCGCACTCTTCGCCGATGATTTTTTTTTCTCCTTCGGTTAATATACACATTGCAAGGCCGCGTATTTTTTTTAGATTGCAAATTCTTCAACTGTGCGCGCATTTTCCGAACAAAAACGTCACGTCGTTTCTTTTATGGTCCAGGTGTTATTTCAGGTATTTGTCCATTTTGGCGCCGGTCCAATTTGGTAAATTAGTCACGTTTTCTATTTACAGTCTCTTACGCTGTGCTCTCATACAGTCGCTGCTTAGTCAACTTGCGAGCTTTATCAATCATTTCCGTCGTCACTTTATTATTTTTGCAAGAATTTACGAAGTTTTTACTTCGGTTTCCTCTGGTTTTGCATAGCTGTAGTTGTTTGCTTGACATATTATACAAGGTGTCGATGACTGTATAATTTTTCAAATCTTAGATATTTTTTCAGTATTCTTTTTAAAATGATATGTTATAAGCTCTGATATGATGTTAAGAGCTTTTCTTTTCTGACATCCTTTCTTGGGCAAATATTTTTGGGACAATTTTTTAACTTGTTAAAATGTTTAAATCGTTAAGAGGAATGATCAGATATAGAAAACTGAATTGCCGTTTTAATAATATTTAAGTATGGAATTAAAATTTTGATTTATTAAAATTGTAATTTACTTCTTTAGGAAATTTAGACGACTCAAAATATTTGACTTTTTTAATTCAGTTAACCGATCCATTTTAATAGTTAATTTATTTTGTAATAATTCTTTTTTAGCAGTAATATAAAATTTAAATTCATTTTATTTTTTGTATTTTATGCAAGTAAAAAAAGTGGGATTGGATTAGAAGACGTCTAATCGATATCCGTTTACGTGCACCTTTGACGGTTATATTCGTCGAAATAATATAAAGCGTATTCTTTTGGACCATTTAACCCTAAAACACGAGATGTTGATGCATCCATCCAACCCTGTACCATCGGAAGATCTGTTCGCTCCGAATTACATCCATTCCAACACTTTTATATAAGCTTTTACAACGGGCTTTTTACTCTTATTCCGATCTAACATTCAATAAAGGACATACTTTTAAAACATACCCCAGCATCAGAAACGAAATAAAAGTATATGCCGGCGCGCAAAATGTGTCCGTATTTGCGGTGATAAAGACGCGGGGAAAAAATGTTATGGATTTCTCCTCTAATGCTTTAATAAACAATTTTATTTTTCTCATATCGTAATGGCCGAAAAAACATTGGAAAATTTATATTACTTTTGCGAAAATTCGACACCATTTACAAGCGCCACATTTACAAAATAGTTATATAATGCAAAAACGAAGCGACATAAATCAAGTTTAATAAAAATATGTAAAAAGAATATAAATTCAAATTTGGCGCTCTAGCGTGTATGAATTACTGTTGGGCTGGCATGGCTCGCGAAATGTTCTCTCTACTTTCTCCAACAACGCGCATTTTAAATTTAACAAATCATTTCTCCGCGCGCTCACTATAAAGCTTTTACTTACTGGCGCTGTGCTTCTTACGCAGCCGCCGCCACCGTGCAACTTTTATTTTTCACACTTTGTTCCGACCCCTCGCGCTCTCACTTTATACAGCACGCATATGTAAAACGTGTCCGGATTTATTGAAACAATTTATTCGCTTACGAAGTGTTAGTTTCCCCACATTAAATAAAGCACGTGTCGTAAAGTCTAATGATCCGTGCATATACTTCATATGTACATGTTATGTACATAGGGCTTATTACATAAATATATAAATTCGCTCGAAATGAATTAACGAAAATTTTAATGAAAAAATTATTATTAGTTTTCTATAAGGTGCTTCACACACTTTGCTGAGAAAGTGTTGTACTTGGCATTTGTCACTTATTATTGAGCGTTGTTCTATAAATATAAATTGGAAATTGATGTCTGTTCGTCCTGTTTTATTGCCATACGAAGCACTCGGGAAATTTTATGCGAAAACTTCGTCTACTGCGCGCCGCCATATGCTTAACGGTCTCCTTCCAGGGGAAAGTCTATTAAAGAGTTTGCCGATGAACTTCTTAATGAATTCTCGATAGCCGTTTTTATTTCTTCTTCACTCGGATAATTTAAACAAACCATTTACAATTGCAATAATTACTTTGTAATTTTATTTAAGTTTTCTTGTAAGACTTTTTAGGTTTTATTTTTCGTCCTTGGTTTATTCTGCTGAATACATTTATAATTTTTATATTTCCAATTAATATTTATTAAATTTTTGAATTATTTTCTTAACAGTTAAATAATTTGAGCTAAAATATATTGCATGTTAAAAGCGTTGATGCCATTTAGCTATTTGATGGTTAAAAGTGAAACCATCTTTGTTTTGGACTTTCGCCACAAGCCAAGGGTCACATTCCATTGGGGTATCAATTACACCTTACTGGGGTTATAAGATTTAATCTCATTAGAGATGCCACTTAGCCAAGGCGACTTAGCAGTATTAAAAATACAGGGCATCCAATAAATAAATAAAACTTTTAGCGGAAAATGCCGACATATATTGAAATTTAACTTATCTATTATTAAAAACATTTTTTTTTCATAAATCCTTTATTTATTATTTTTAATGTTATAATGATTTGTTAAAGTAATATTTTAATCATTTCTGTATTACCATAATTTTATTAAATTGATTTAAATTTCTGTATTTGCTTCTGAATTTGTTTAATATAAAAAATAAATAAAAAATATGATATACAATAGAGTCAACAAAAGTTGTGGAAGTAAACATAATTAAGCGGTACCTTAAAGACATTAAAATTAATTACTAATTACAGTATGTGGAGTTCGAACAAGATTTCGTGACACAGGCGAGTGTAGCAACATTTCAGCCAGATAAATCAGTAAGTGTACTTACTCTACGAGTATGTAGTAAGAGAGAAATAAAATTTACAACCGCTTTTAAATATGGCGAAACATGCAATTCAGTTCCTGCTAACTCAATTCCCAACGTGTAATTTATTGTGTACAGTACGCAACACATACATACATTTCCGTCCTAAACGAATCCATTATCTGTTCTTTAAGCACTTACTATATTTTATACGAAGTCCGTAATGTATTTACAATTAGAGCCTAGAGTCCAAGCCTTCAGCAGCGAAGAGCAAAGTGTCCATTATTTCGATACAGTGCGGAAAATATTTAAATTATGTGCAAGCGAACAGTGATGGAAGCACGAAACGGGGAGCGAGAGAGCATTGGGAAACTTGCCGTCGACTGATATGGAGTGCGTGGCATATACGGAAATTCACTTTCGGAAAGTGCATTCAGCGGACAAACCATTGTTTGCCGCAAACTATGCAATTGCATCTAAAACTATAGATGGTGCCAGTAAGTGAAACGACGATTAGTGCGATCGGCACTATCATGCAGGAATGTATCATTGTTTGGTAACATCAATAGCAACACATGCAAATACATTGCAAAGGGATGCTGTGCACTTGGAGGAATGCATATGCTGTGTGCATCCATTGTGTCTGCAAATAGCATTCGGCTGTTTGCAGCAGATATACCACTACTACTAGTAGTATATAATTTAATTGCAGAATTCTTATTCGAAAAGTATTTATTTATAAAACGAAATGAGCTCGCACTATTTGAAACGCGATATTTTATATTTTTTTCCGGAGAGTTCATTTGAAGCGCTGCTTGCGCATCCGAATTCCTTTTGATCTTCATCTCCTATATATCGATTTATTTATACTGGATATGAGATTTATTTTGTTAGTCTAAGATTTTCAGGCCGAATTTATAACTTGCGGCTTTCGTAACGTGACGAGATATTTATTAGAGTGTCTAGGCTTAAAAGCCGAAAGGTATATTTAGGTGCGAAAAAAGTGGAGCACTTGTCCAATCGATACATTCGCACTTATATGAAGTCCCTCTCGCCCCGACCAATTTCCACTTTCTGGTAAATTAAATAAAGTACTTCGACAAGGATCTTAATTATAGGCCGCGCGCGGTTCATGCATAAATGGAACGGAGCGAGGAATGAGTTGCGAAAAACAACGCGCGACCAGTGCGAGCGGCGGGGGCGGCGCTCGACGGATGCTTTGTGCCCGCTTATTATTATTAATGAGTAATGCTTGATTAATGTTGGGATGGACTTTCTCAAAGCAATTTTACCATTTGCTGGTAAATCCGATAAGACAGCGTGACACGATAGCGCTGCCACACGTATCGGTATACAACTTCCTTAGGGGTTGGCCAGTCCGCACGCGAAGATGTGCATAATAATTACCCTTTCTCGCTCTCGCTCTCTCTCTACCTCACTCACTCTCTTCTTCAGCTCTCTGCCGCCGCCGTAATTTAAGATAGCCCCGTTTGACACATCGCGTGTTTCCTTTTACATCGCCTCTGTGCTGCCACTACACATCGAACATGCTGTACTCCAAATGTCGCAAATTTACAATAGACTGCAACATAACACAACTGCTGATGCCACCGGTGAAATTGGCGCATAAATGCGTAAGATAATGTTCACATGAATAAATTACCATTTTAATTGGTTTTCGTAATCGATGAAAATTTTTCATGCACTTTTTCGTAATTATTTATTAATTTATATAAGAAAATTGTGCAAAATTAATATTTTTATTTTATCTTTCTGAAAGAAAAAAAAATTAACGATCGTGAGAAATTTTGTAAAAAGGAATAGATTTTTAAATATAATTTTGCACAACTTCAGGAAATTTCAATTTAATTAACTGTGGAATCATTATAATTAACTTTATGATTTAATAAATTTAATCACTGCAATCAATTGAAACAATATCGCTAATGACAATAATCAAAATTCCATTAATCATAGCGGCAATTTACATGGTACATTAATTAAATAATTAAACTTTATTATATGATAAACCTAGTTTAATTTCATTAGTATAATAGCAAAGTTTCATTAAATGAAAGATTTGTTTTTATAAAATATTTTGTACAATTACTTTTTTAATATTCAAGAAAAAAATTCTGAATAATCCACCAATAAAACATACTTACCACTTTTTATTCTAATACGAAACTAATTAAAGAAATTAATGCAAAATAAACGAAAAAGATCAAAAAGAACTTTTTTTTTTTTGAAAATATAAATTTATAGACAAATTATCATTTAGAGTTAATTAAATTTAGATTAATTAAATTTACAATCTTTTAAAGTGTAAATACAAAGCTAAAATCACTTGTTTTAATTGCCCGAGTGGTCATCAGTGTAATTTTATTGAAAGCCAAAGCAATGATTTGGAGCTTAGGGCGACCGTAAAATATTTTAATTTCGGCGCACACCTGTTATACATAATTAATTGGCGCGGCCCGACTTTCGGGTCATACGTATACTACATGCAGAGGGAGAGAGTTGTTGGGCTCCTGTGCACCGTGACTCTTTGACGTTGCGCGACCGAAAGGATAAAACCAGGAGTTATAAGTCCTCGGGGATCGACGCGAGTTAATTCGGTTCGCGCTTATGATGTCCCCGAGGAACGCGAAGCCTTCCTTCTTCAATTCATCCTGAATTATTGACTAACATTGAGATGCATTTGCGGAGAATAGCGATGGGCACGTGCAATGAGACCGGCGCCTTCACATGTCGCGCACTGCATACTGTACCTACCTACTACGGATATGAAGGTTCAGTTAATTTGCAAAATTTAGTCGGCACATTGGGCACGGCCAAGGAACTAAAACTAACAAGAATCACAGGTAAAGAGCGAGAAGGAGATAGAGATAGGGATAGAGGGACGGAGAAGATGAGCGAGACTAAATTCAACAGTTAGTTACTACTGCAGACGCAATGTAATTACGTCACTGCTCGAATACCTTTTGTTTCGCTCCTCCTTATGTTTTACTCCATACACACTGAGCCTTCCACTATGTGTATTATATGAATACATATATATTCAACATCGGAGTCGTCAAACGCGATAATCAAATCTCCTCGAGTCTGTCTTCATTATGTTCCTTATATGACGCGAGCGTGTTTCTGATATAATTTAATAAACCCTATTAAATCGTAAGATTTCAACACCCTCCGGTTAATATAACACACAGAACGTTCTTATTTCTCTCACTCGGCGTTTTCCTCTTTCTTGCTCCTCTTGTTTTCCACGTCTGCTTGAGTCGCATTCGAAGACTTGAACTGCCAACCCTTCCATATTATATTATTAATTTTGAATTGTGATATGGCTCACTTATATTGTTTTGAAAATTTTATTACTTAAAATCTTAAATAATCAAAATTTCATTACATTAAAAAAAAATTAGAATCGAAGAAATGAACAGATATGTATAAAAATTGCAAATCAAAACTTATTAAATTCAAATAAATTAACTTTAAAATTGTTTCCACACTAAATCTTACTTACTTGCCAAATTACTATTATTAGAGACATGGAACGGTTCCTGGTATAGCTGCCGCCGGTTGCGAAACTTTTTCTCAGCGAAATGCGCCCTAAAAAGCTTTCACATAATTGCCATAAATCTTTATTAGGAGCTAAGGGTCGCGCACGAGCTCGCAATGGCCATTATAACGATATTTGTAAAATTAATTAGCAAAATTATTCGATAATTATTGCGGCGGGACGACGGCGGCGGCGGAATTTTTGTATGGATAGACTATACTTGGGGGCCACACCGCCATCCATTTGCTTCGTTTTAGTTTTAGCTTGATAAAGTAATTATTGATTTTGCATTAGCAAAATAGTAGCCTAGAGTTTCCTAAAGAGGAATTCATTTGGGCGAAATCGATCGTTTCTCATGTGTCGCGTCATCGGTACACTCCATGTTTGACTATGTGAAAATCTAGAATCGATAATAAAGTTATCTGACTCTACACGACCGTACGTAACGGGCTTGCGAAAAAGTTGGGTGCAAAGTATGCACGTGCCCCATATACTATAATCAGGATAAAACGAAATCGCTCGCAGTATAGGTTCCGCATGCGGCGCGGAATTCTGCACCTTCGAAAAACTTTGTCCGTTATACGTGCGTTTTCACGGAGAATTTATTCCGTACTTTTTGCGATGATGCGAAATGTGCACGCCATTAGAGAAATTTTCTACCAATTGATTTCCTTTTCTGTTCTATTTTTGCTTTTGTTTGTTTGATGTATATACTCGTATATATATATTTTTTTATAGAAATATTTTAATAATAAGTTTGTTGTTTCGCAATGCACAAGTAAGGGTTGCATCAAAAGGGAACTTTAACTTGAACATGTGTTTTCTGTTTTGTTATAAGCAATACGTTTATTAGGAGCGAGCGCGGTATTAAGAGGTCAAGCGAGGTCCAATTTGGTCGTTTCTGGTGAGCTTGGCCATCATCGTCGTCGTGTGGTCAGCTATGATGATGAAATTCCATCTCGTTTTATGGCGACAGAAAGACGTCATGAAAAATGTATATATAGGATATACTGCAAAGAGAGGCGAAGAGCGAGTGCCCATATTACCGTCTCTCGCTTATGTTGCCAATTTCTTTGTGACCGATATTCCGAAAAAATTATAATTGCCTTCGAGTGCAATAAATATTACCACCTTTGATCTACAAAAGCGTTCATCACGTGCTACTTTCATGCAATGATCACGCTCGCACATAAAGTACTGAAAATATCATCTCGGAATCGATGTGGGACAAAAAAGTTCCGGGCGGAAACAAAAAAACTTGACTCGTACTTAACAAAGAGCAAAATGCTACGAACTTTCTATTTATGACCAACGGGTTGCTACACATGCAAATTACAACGGAAAGTGCCAATTTATTTCATCCCTGTTCAGCTATTACTTACCTTTTATGAAAAAAAATGCTTTATATTGTTACAGATTTTTAATTACTATTTTTTCAACTAAAATTCTAACAAAATTTCCATTTTAATAGTATTAAAAACACCTTTTTGTGAATTAAGTTTTATTTTTTAAATAAGCAGCAATCTCTGCGAGCTCCTTTGTGCTTCAAGCTTTAAAAAAATATAGAGAATTCAATGGAAAACACTTGTGAATCTTCGTCTTTCGAATTCTTTTTGCAATGAGAAAAAAAATTACTTATTTGGGCATATACCTGTCGGGCAAAAAGTGTTGTTGTTGCACGGGGGCGCTTAATTAAAAAGTGGCTAATTAACGTAGCGCATCCTTCTTAAAATACCAACGGTGGCGAACTGCTGTATCAACTTTCGGAACGAGCAGAGACTTTCGCGGATAATTATACAAATCCCCGAGGGTAAAAAAACGATATTGTGTACCTTCTGCCGTACTATTCAAACTTGGCATTTCTATACTATACTAAGTCGAGAACCTCTAGACCTTTCCAAGTCCTTTTTCCACCTATCGCTTGCACCACATTCATTATCGCGCGCGGAGCTTCCCAGCATCCGTTTCATCTGCAGTTCTTCGTAGGCCGATGTCTGATCAAGTGTAATGCAAACTCGCAAACTTATCAAACAATACAAATTATCGACTATGGTAAAGTTGCTCCCTCTAAACAACAAAGTTATCTAAGATACAGCGCTTTGAACAAACACTTCAAAGCAACTGCGTATATTATAACAATTAGTTATTACGTTACAAAATAAAATCTCAATATTTAAAATAATTGCGCTTATGAGTCGAAGGAATTTCGTTCGTTGTAAATATATCCTGTAGATTGTGTGCGCTTCCGGTAGTTGCAATTTAACATTAATAATCAATTCCGCGCGTTTATTGCCTTGTAGTATCATCGGCGGTACGCGCGCACAGGACTAAACACTATAAATCCTTAATCCTTGTCACAAACAGCACATGTTTCGGACACATTCTGAAAGCGGTACCCCTGCAACACCCCCGTGCGTCCAAAGAGAGGATCAGATTAGTGATCCTACATGCGACCATTAAGCTCTGCGGTAATTTTCGAATATAAAATACAAGTGGTACACATTTTTATGCAGCGCCGTTTTAATCAAAATTAAATCCTTGGCCGCGGCTAATGCGCCTGAAAAATGGCCCGTTTTTATACGTCAACCGCCGGATACTTTTAATGTAATTTTACGTTTACGAACCGAAGTCGTGTCGCTCGTATACATATTTACTTAAAGCTCTCATGCAGTTTTAGAATGTAGAGGGTCGGTAACTTTGCTTGGCTTATGCATAAAACAAACTTTTTTTATAATTAATCATAATTTAAAGAGCGTATGGCGAAATTTACGTGGGTTCCACCATAGTTAACTTTTATTTGTTTCAGTAATTAAATGCTTTGCATTAAAACTTTTGCAAAATGTGTAAAAATAAATTGTCAAAGTTATTCAAAATATAAAATCTCCAAATAGTATTTCGGAAAAAAATTGCAACAAAAATAGTAAAAAGTAATTAATCATTCTTGGCAAAAGTATGTGGCATCTTTTTGTGCGAAACTTTGCGGTATTAAAAGCGAGCTCGCATATGTAAAAACGAAATCATCAACCGCTAATGATGAACGGCATACCACAAACATCTTTGCGGAGGAGGAAAGAGACGACGTTGTTCTCAATTTCTCGCATGGCGTATTTCACAAGCAATTTATTAAAAATTTTCTCGGCGCTGAAAAAAAAATGATTTATTTCTCTTTATAATCTAAAATTGAATGAATAAAATACAAGCTAGTATATGCAAACTTAACGCTTACTTAAACAATATATGAGCTTGCTAACTTCGTGCTATTCTTATCAAGGAAAATAATGAAAAAAGAAAGAAGAAAATCAAAATGACAAATTCTTCGAATATATCTTAAGTTTATCATATGTTATACAAACGGTATTTTATTGCAAATAAAAAGTTAATTTAAACTGTAGTATTGTATAGGCAGTTAATAAAAAGAAACTTATTGCCTGATGCCAGAAAAATGATCAGTATTTATAAAATAAAATTTAAGCGATAGTAAATTTTTTTTATATGTCTCGACTGTGAAATTTTACCGCTACAGAAATATAAATAAGTTAACTGTGAAAAACCAAGATTTCGCACAAATATTAGTTTAAACTTTTTATTTTTAAGCCGAACTACCTTCGCTAAATTTTATTACACGCAGAAAAAAAATCTAAACATTTACTCAATCGGAAAGTTACTCGTGTAAATATGACTTAAATAAATTGTCAATTATAAGCTTGAAAAGCTGGAAATAGATTTCAAAAGCCCCGCAATCGATCTTGGAGGAAACAAGCTTTGAAATAATGGGACGCAACGTCACGACGAAGGTATGCAACGATAAAATTTACTACTTTGTACTGCGCGCATGCATATATATCTATTTATGCAAAGCAGTAACGTTTGTTTGTGCATTGCAACATGCACATATTTTATCATTAGCATCGGATGTGCATTGCGTCTTATACAGTTTCGCTTGTCGCAATTCTCCCGGTAAAGTATGTGCGTGCGTGTGCGCACTTACAATTTGGGGAAATATTTAGGCACGTTGCCACGAAAATTAGTCAGGTGCGCGAGCGAAATGGGTTTGACAGTTTGCGTCTGCACTTAATTGGATCCTTTTTGATTTCCCGATTGCTGAAACCACGAAATTTCACAATGAACGACCAAAATTTTCCTCATGCCACTTCTTTCGCGCAATTTCTCCGCTTTAAGTGACTTACTCGTTGGATATGAACGAAAAATAGATTCGTCACAGAGCGTTTTCTTGTGAACGGTAATTAAATTGACTTTAAGTGACTTTTTCCCGTCGCCGACGAAATAAGATAGCGCTTAAAAATGGTACGGAATAGATGAAAAGTTTCGGAGTGAACTATACTAAAAGTGTCGAGTTTCATTATATCCACTCGCGAGTATAAATAATCTCCAGACAGAAACATTTGTAATTTTTGTTTCGAAACTTAAAATTTCAGATTTTCTCATATAAATTTAATTTTTGAAATTTATTTGTACTAACTTTTAGTACTAATTCATATGGCATTTTTGTATTTATTTTTTCTCTACAGATTTTCTCTCATATACCGGGTGACTCCGGTTTTTGGGCCACTTCTGCCATGTTTGAAACTATTTTAAAGAGATTCCATGGATTTATCAATAACTATTTTGAAGAGATTCATTGGATTTATCGAGGCCGAATATTGTATTTAGTGATAGTGTTAACTAAAGGTCCATTATGATGTCATTTGAAAAAATATAATTAACAAAAAAATTAGTAGTATAAAGTTGGCTTGGAAGGGAACTTTTACATCTCCCAACTGAATCAAATTCAAATAGACAAATTTTGAAGCACTCCCAAAACTGAAAATTAGGGAATCGTAAGTTTTTATTTTTATATTCAAAATTATCCTTGGCATCAAAAAAGGAAGAAATCGGTGGTAATTGAAAGAAAATGACAGTGGAGGCGTAAAAACAATTGTCACCCGGTATTTTTTTTTTATGTTTTAGTGTTAACTTTTCAAATTTATTAGCGATAAACATACCGTAATGTCCTCAAATTTGACGGCAGCAATAAAATACTGAATGGATGTTCAACAAGAGACGTTGAAGTATAAACTAGACAAATCCGAAAATAACCATGTTTTTTGTTTTCATCCGAAGAACTCATTACCTCGAAATATTATATTTGGATGGTAAAGTACACAAACGTCTTGGGAAATATAAATTTGTGAATAATTTATTCTATAACCTATTTATAGTGCAGACAGATTATTATCTAAGCTCGTTCGGAGATTGCAAGGCAGCGTAGAAAGTGTTGAACGACATTTATTAATTGTAATAATTTATTTCTGGCTTAGGTGTGTATTGCGAAAACTAATAATATGCCCAAAAATAATCCGCCGCGTAAACACGTACGCATATCATACAGAAGATGTAAACGTTGTGCGTGCACTTTGTGTGCCTCCGGAATAAGTTGCAGCTGATCGTCGAAGGTGTAACGTAAATTTTGGTGAAATGCCAGGAGAAGTTTAATGGACAGTATAATATCGGCCGTATCGGAATTGCCTGTTTATTACGCATTTTAATTAGTGCGCCGGTAATAAAGTCCTGATGGAATATCTGTATACAGCACTCGGTGCATACTCGGTGCGTACAGTGAATCGATTGATCCGTATTTGTTTAAGCTTCCCCAGAATAAATACTTTGTTAACAATCGTTTGCTTTGTTACACAAATAGATTACGCTGTTGAACTGCTAAGTGGTTAATCGATAAACTTTCTTCGGCAAACTTCTGCTGCCGCGAATGTGCGCGCAATACGCGGTACACAGAGGCATTATTTATTATTTATTGCGACGATAAATTCGGTTGCTTTGATACTAATATAACACTTGACTAGGAAAGTGCTTAATGATGGCACTTATTACCGTTGACAACAGAAGCAACAACGATGATAACAACGACTACGGGCCAGTGATAAATTCGCCGGATTAGCGTTGCGCGTACTCGAAAGCATTTAAATAATATAAAACACTCTTGCGAGTATTCCAAAATACCATATATCTGGATCAGGGGAATTAAGCGCACGGGGAAGTATAAATAACGTTGCATTGCGCGCAGAATTAAGCGCGCGAGAAAATTATATAATGCGTGCATAATAATATGCAAAGAAACAGAAATGTTTAACAAAGGCAAGTGTCGCAGCTGATTTGCAACGGAATATGCGATGATAAACTGGAGACGGGCCCAGTGTGTTAAGACTGCACTGGCAGTGAACCGTCAACCCCCCGTTTTTCGGACGCAAACAAACAAACAGGAAAGAGAGAACGATTCGTCTCTTGTATAACAGTTAAAGTCATCACATCTGCCTTCGCCGGTCGTTGCAAAACGACGAATTTTAAATGAGACTCATTTATATTTCGCAGCACTGTCGACCAAAGCAATGGCCGCCCCCATTGTGTTAACCGCAAAACCCTTAGCAGCCCCCGCTTTCAGCGCGCACAGATTAATCCTCCCTTTATTATTATTGGCCACTTCGGGCGTAATTTCGAATGATTGAAGTATTTAAATAAGCAGATGGAACTGTTTCCACTGTGCAATATAGTGCAAGGATGTATAGTGAAACCGCGAAGCGGATAAAGCGAAGAAAAAGTTAGTTCGGTTATCTCGCGCCCAGCACTGGACGATTTGTTTAAATAAGTTTGCTTAAAATTAGAATTTTGATGTGTGGTCTGATACGTAGCAGGCAGTAAATATATTCCTTCCTTTTCCTCATATTTATTTGTTTATCGAGGTTTCGGTCTACGTGTAATAGGCTGCGCGCAGAATACGTAAGGTAAAGTGGAAGAGTGCCAAATGCACACGCGAACACTCAAAGAGCGCGAGTGTCGTTCGCAGTCGTAAATAATTTCCAAAACCTTTGCGCGCTTCTTTCGCAGTTGAGCAGTTTGTCTTTAAGTTTATATACTGGTTAAATGCTTAGAGGCGAAAATAAGGCGCGCGAAGTTCATTACGAGCCCAAACTTCCAACCAATTTCCCATTATAAAGGCATTATCGAGATGAGTGGAACAAAGGCCAATAAAAGTCCGCACATTATCTTCGCCTTCGAAAATATAGGAAAACGCCTAAACACGTACAGCACGCACATGCACAAAAACAAAGGCTTGCACACAACTCTCGGAAAGCGTCTTCGGTTTGCAAAACTTGCTGCCGAGAAACTTTGCGCGCAATAGGACGACATCACACAAGAAGAGAGCAATGCGAGACGCTCCCGCGGAAGAGTCGTGTGTGAATCCACTTTGTGTACGGATACGCCTTTATACTCGTAGATATAGTATTTTTGCCCTATGTTTTTCCACCCCGAAGAAACCCTCTTAAAAAGAGCGACTGCTCGCTTCGCGCGAGACTATTCAACTTGCAAAGTTGAAACCGCCGACGACTTCCTGAGTGCTCTTGTATGTAAAACGGGACGCATTTAGCACACCGCGAAAAACTTTACAACAATATTTCCCATTTTATTAATACAAATCTCTTGTTCCTTATTTGCGCAGGTCTCTCGCTAAAGTCTCATGGATGGATATCCTGGAACTTAAAATTGGCACCAACCACAACAACAACAACAACAACGTTAATTCCATAAGCAAAAAAGCCATACAAAAGTGAGTACCGACAGCCCTGTATACGATTTTTGTTGTGCATTTTTTGCATTCTTTCAAGCAAATACCTCTGCGAACGTGTCCATGTCAAACAAGTCGAATGTCAATCACCGATGAATAATGTAATTAGATTGCAATCAATCATCTTGCAGCTGTTGGTTCTCTGGCACTGTGTACTGTTAGCTGTTCAATTACAAAACCCTTGTCCGAATTTCGTCTCGCCCGCCCAAAAACTTTGTAATTTGCTTTATTACATTAATGAAGCGCTTATTAATTCCGTATTAGCCGATTTAAACACTGGTTGGAGAGACCCAATTTGCGCGTACTTTATTAAATCAACACCCTTTACATTTGCAACAACTACGCAATTTGTTTGTGCATTTGTTAGTGCGGCAGATGCTCGAACTCAATTAAGATAAGTATCTTTATGTACACTTTGATAATTAACGCGTTCTTATTGGCTTCATTTACTTATTTATGATACATACAGTGAATTTTCTATTAAGTGGAACATTCAGTTCTATCTGTTAGAAATATTAATTTAATTAATATTTGACAAATTATTAAATAAAATAAAAATGTATTTAATCTTATATAGGATTCTCGAAAAGATTAAAAAAGTTTTTTTTTTTCTTTTTTATACATCTTTAAGTCTCCATTTTTTACTAAAGAATCAAAATAAGAAATAAAAATTATGGTGTTTTATTATAAATATTACTTTTTAAATTTTAAGTAACAAAAAATTGACTGAAATTTGAAATTAATGAATTGAAAAAAAGAAGCTTGCTTTTATGATTCTCCAACGATAAGAAATTCTTTTTACGAAAATAAATAATAGAAAGGATGTGCTTAAATTAACAGTTGCATAAACAAATTGTTGGTGCAGAAAAGTGCAAACTGAGATATTAGCCACACAAAGTAAAGTAAAATTTAATTATTAACGCAATACCCAGCATCCCTTCTTCTACTTTGTATTACCCCTTGGTATATAAGACTTACGATAACGTCTAGTAGTTTCTCGGAACAAACGCCAGTTAGGAGCTGCCTCTCATCAATTATGAATCGTTTTATTAACGCCAACGTTAAATATTCACATGAGCAGACGGTCTGCTCATATCTTCGAGTTATTGTTTTATTACGTTGACCATTTACTTCGCTGCTTTGATTTAACGTTGATTTACTGCTTGTTAAAAGATACGATGTATAGAAAATAACAGAAGGCAGATCAAGAAAGCACTTGCATCGGAGCGGAATCGAATAAAACGGAGCGCAAAAGAATGAATATAAAAAAAAAAGAAACGGAGGGAAGAGTGAGTAAAAGCGAGCTCACTTCTCTTGACATACAGTCTTTTGTTTAAATTGATTCCGTAGCATTGGAATTTAATACTGGTCCCGTCGCTAGCCCTAAGACTAAGTAATTGTAGAATATACAGCTATAGATTTTCCCCTTAAGGGACATAAGTAAAAGAAAATTCGAGCGAACCGCCTTTGCCGTAATAGTAAGCAATTTTCCTAATTTAAAATTCGTTATTCGAGGTCCGCGTCATATTCGAAAAATGTTTTGTTAAATTAATTAGCGAAAATGTAATTGTGCGTGTTTCTCTTATCCATGCATTTAATATAATACAAGTTCAAAGCACAAAAAAGGGTATTCCGTAAAATCTAATATAGTCTCGCCTGCTGACAGTGTGCTGTTTTCCGGACACTAACAGTCAATTTCCGCGCTAATCGCTGTGTCCCGGGACTAATCCTGTTGAAAGTCCTGCTGTTCCTATAGCTTTGCAACTGTTCGAGCGCCTTTTTGCCATCGCAAAGCGAATTAATAGAATTTGTTCATTATGGGACAAATGGTCGTTGCGATAATTCATATCGCGCATAAGTTTTAATATGCGCAACAGTGGCATTAGTGTGCGATGGCAAAAATTCGAGCTGCTCTCATGTAAATTTCACAGTCTTATAATGAGTTATGTGCCAAGTAAATGTGCACATAGCATTTGCAGAGATCCCTCCACGCGTTTTAACTTGCTACATGCTGCTGCTGCAACTGTTTTTTCCTCTTTTCTGGACGCGACGACGAATGTTTGTAGTCCGGCCAACGTATGTGGTACACACATATTACATGCCACCAACTAAGTAATTTTAAGTATACGTCTAATGAAGATTAATTTTTCGTCGGTGGTCCAAATGAATAAATTCTCACACGCGCAACACACGTATTTATAGTTAATTGCTTTTTCGCGGTAGTTAAACTATTATTACAGGGCACATTCCTTGGACACCACAGAAGTCCTCTTGTTTTTATCCATTGTTTCCGAAATAGAACTGTTACGTAGATAGTGGTGCGCGGAATTAAGGACGAAGTTATGGTGAATATTCATTGATGCAAATTGCGCCCGCCAGGTAACACATTTATACCTGTATTAGTGTAACCTGCGAATGCCTGCCCTCAAATCCGATTAAATAAATTAATTTGTCGGAACACACAATTTAAAATTAGATTTAGTTAGGCTTTTTGCATTATTGCATTTTTTTAATATTTTATACAATAATGCAACTTGTATAAACTTATTACTAGTAGAAATATTTCAAAAAAAGAATTGAAAAAATTTTAGAAAAAACATTTTTTTTTTATAGGAAAAATTTGCATGGCAATTGAAATCTCGAAATTGTTGCCTAAATATTTTACGGTCGTAGAAGTAGAACAGTGTCCTGACTTACCTATGAGTTTTTTGGCAGCGAGTCAACGCGCAGACGACGCATAAAAATATTTATATTTTTTCTCCCTAAAACAAGAAGCAAAAAATCCCTCGAACACAAAGAGAAATCCTGACCCCTAGAAAGATTACCATTTGACAGCGAGAATTAATACCGCTTAAAAATGAGAACGATTTTTTTCATTCGCGAGCGCGCGCGCTCCGTTTGAAAAATTCGAGCGGTATTAATTCTCGGTGGCGGCGGCAGCAGTAACAGCAGGAATGTCTGTTGAAATTGTAATGATTTGTAAAATCGCCCATGCATCTTGCTACTTTTTCTCTTAAGGCATTTAAATTTAGAAACGCCGAAAATACGTTTCTGCCGCTAAATCGGTTTATTAATAGTCCCGAAAAGTTATTTATTCGTTTGAATTTTCAGTAGCGAACAATCTGTCGCTGCACGTAAACGAGATTGTTGCCCAACAACTGCGCTATGAAGAGACAATAATAGTTACAATTTAATAATAAATCTTGACGACTTTATTTTATTTATAAGTTTGGGCCAACTTTGGGAATTCCACAGAACAATTTCAAAATGAATAATTGATTTTTCAATTATTATTATTTTTAAGTTTTGGTGCTTTCCTTGTCACTTAATTACATAGAAATTTTGTGCAAAGATCTAAATTGGTTCTCTATATGGATAACCAATTTCTCTTTTGAGATAACCAATTTGACCCATCCTGTACAAATAAGAAAATAATTAAAATTATTATAATTTCATAGCAACAGTTTGAAGGCGCAAAAACGTAATAATTGCTCTTAAGTGACATTTCTAATGCAATTTCTTTAATTTTTTACTTCATTTGGCCAAAAATATGTCTAAAAATCTTTTACTAACGGAGATAAATAAACTTGACGGGTTTTAATTATTACATCTTCAAAATCAATGCTATATCTAATTTTTAAGTAGTTGTCTGTGCTTAAAATAAATTTTAACAATTTGTCATAATAATTTAAGAAAGAACAAAAAATTTAAAATAAAAATCGCACATATATCTTATTTTTGCATAAAGTAGGGAATAAACTGAGCCGCGGTGTTATTAAAGAAGTTGCAATAAAATTCATATTTATGTAAATTATGTACTTGTAAAATTGAAATGTAAAAAAAATTGAGATTTGTATCAAAATTTTAAATTAAAATTTTCAATAATTTTTTTACTAATTCTTATTTGTATATCATAATTTGGGATAGATGGAGTATTATTTTATTAATCCAAAATCGCAAAGGGCAAATTTAAATTAATTTTTTTTGCAGAAAACAGTAAAAATATGACAAAAATTAAAAAATTGAATATTGCTAACCGGACGCCCAGTATAACGTCAGGTGTATCGCTATTAAAAAAAGTAGACCACATTCTCGGTGAATTGAAATAGAAATGCGGCATCGCATCGAATAATCGCGCTCTAAAATAAGTTTGTTTTTGCCGCGCTGCGAAGAATTTTGTCTAGTTAAATTAACACGGGCGTGATTTACATCGCGGACAAATGCGCACGGGAATTATGAAACATTATCATACATGCACACCAAAAAATATATTTACCTCTCTACCTGTTTCATTCGCATTCATAAAATTACGCGACTGTCTCTCTCGTCCCTCGTCTCGTCGGGCATTTATATCTAAGAGAGCGCGAAGTGATTATATGTATACATTTGATAATTCCAGTTGCAGGAATTGTACACTTTGTTAATTAAGAAGATTAAATAAAATACCGCAGGAAATTACGGGGAGCAAACAAAGAAGTAAGCCCGGCCGGCTCTTTTAGCTGGTGGCAATCGCGAATTGTTTTGTGTGTCGGGGAATTTTTGAGCGCGCCCGCAAAGAATTTCGCGCGAGCGAATTCCTCGGAGGAAGAGAGAGCCGGAGAAGCGACGGCTGCATCATTTTCGTTGCGCGCTCGAGTAAAATTATGCGACACGCTGTAAAACATGTTATGCTGATATTGCAGCAGCAGTACCAGTGGCAAGATGCAAGATCTTCCCGGTAATAAACCATATGCGCTCGTGTGTTCGATTCAATAAGGACATTGCGACAGCATCGGGCTGCATCTTGTCGCCTGACGCTCGCTTTTATTATTTTCAAATTTAATCGCGATTACCGCACACTATACGACGCCGCCGAGCTCCCAACCTAATTTCGCATGAGTATTTTTCGAAAATGCTTATTTTTTTAAATCCATTGTTTGTCCCTTAAAATAAGCAAGTGCAAGTAATGCATGATTTTACTTAATTTTTTCCGAGTATACTCGTAGTGCTAAAGCGTAAAAATTATTGCACCTCTGAGAAGCCAATGCAATTTTCTCCGAAAAAAATTATTTAACTTTAAGGTGCAATAAGCGTTTATTGGGCACTTCCACTTCGTCCTCAATTTTCCCTCATTCGATCGACGCCTGTAAGCCTTCGCGTAGTTTCACGCAGATCGAATTCTCGCTCCGTGACCGAAAATTATTCAGCATCCAATCAAACGGCAAACTTTTCCCGTCTCGTGACAATCATTGAAATAAATTACAATTGGGCCCTGGCTAAATAAATAAACAGAAACTTTTTTTACTACACTAAACAATAATAATACTTTTAAACAGCCATTTCGGTACAAGCAGTATATTAAAGAGAACAGTGAAACGAACACTCATAAATCATCCGTGGAAATCGTTCGAAGCTGTTTTTCAACCGCAGATATTTCAAACTTTCCAAACACATATACTACACCTACACACTGTTTGCAACAGTTTATAAAGTTTTTGCGCGAGGGAAAATTATTCAGCGCACACACACGCACACGCTCACACACAGGTACACAGGATGCCGAAATTTTTTCCCAAGCAATTTAATCAATCCGCCGACTGCGGGGACCGAGAGGAAAATTCTATTGTCTTTAAGAGGCGGTTTCCCTACCTATATGCATATTATCATCGAGGGAGTGCGAATAACGTACGAAAAAATCCCATATGAGGATCTTTAGCGAAGACATTTTAAAGTCAAATGGTTCGGCTAGAGTTTCATTAGATCGCGGGCGGCTTTAAGAAATATATATCGCGCAATTCCGCCTCCGCTCTCCCGTCCGCCGCGCGCCCGTGAAACCTAATTTCGCCCCGAGTCTGAGACAAACCCCATATTTCCTGCTACATTTCTTGATTGAATGATATGAAAGCGGCGGCGGCAGCCACGCTACATACGATCTTCAAATTCTCTCTCTCTCTCTGTGCTCTGTGTGTGCATTTGCCTCTGTATGTGTGTGTGTGTGTGGGTATGTTTGCACAGGTAGATGCCTACTACATACATGTACAGTTTCTAGGCGGATTGTGTAACGCGGATTTGCTGGATTTGTCTTATTACCGCGGGATTCTCTCTCTGTATGACTTGTGCGGTGCACGTCTCTGCCAGATTATCTCGTTCCCGTTCTAATTGCGACATTGCATATTAAAACATTTCATTAATACACATCAACACCTTTGCCGGCGCAAGCCGTGGCGTACGTGTGCGACGACCTTAATTGCTCGCAATTGAATTAAATTGCGAATACGTTTCGCACACTTCGGCGCAATTATCAATCAAAGGCCGAGTCCAATCAGCGCTCCTTTAATTTAATTTCAATTCACACACTGTTTATGATTTATTTACTATAAGTTTTTGTTGCAATTTTTTCAATAATTGTCAATTTTTAAAGGGTTTCAGCTTAAAAATCATTTTATGAGACTTTTTTTCAAAATAATAGAGAAAACAGAGTGTTTTTTAATCAGATTATAAGTTCTGTGGATTGAACAGAGTATTTTATGTATTTTGGGAAAATAATTTTCTTTTTCTCATTTTTTGACGAAATGTTTCGAACTCCTATTATAAAAAATGTTTAATTTAATTTAAAAAGACATGCATATCAAAATTTTCTTTCGTTTCAAAAAACGAATTATAAATTTTATAAGTTTTCGTAAAAGTTATAAATTATTTTATGAACCCTTTTTGCTTGATTTTTTTAAAGCGATAATATCTGTGAAACCGTATTGATTGTAAAATGTTTTTTTAAGTAATTATTAATTAATAAAAAAATCCTACTTGTGAAATTGAAAAAGATTAATTGACGAAGAATAAAAATAACGATTTATTTCCGTCACATTTTGAAAAACATTTAAATTTAAACAAATTTCATAAACTTTAGGTTCCTCTACATAAAGTAAACAATTTTTTTTAAATTAATACTTCACTGATTAATTATTAAAAAGATGAGACAGATTAATGATAAAAAAGCTTATACTTTACAAGTATTTAATATTATAACAAATAAACGAATTTGACAGAGACTTATTTACAGAAAATATGAAAAAAAAAACTTTTAATAAAAAAAATACATGATATATATTCAAAACAATTTAATTGTTATTCAACGTCATAATAAATATCATCAAGTGGAGTTTGAGCGCTTGCATGGAAAAGCTTTTCGGCCAAATAAAGCTAATTAATTAAGGCCTGCGGTTAATAATTAAAAATATTTACCAGCGGCCGTGTCGAAATGAAGTGTTTTGAAAACGAATCTAATGAAGTCCCCTTTGATTTCGTTTCGCACAAATGCAAACAACCAACCGCAATAATAATTATTGCACTCATAACGATTCCTCCCTTCAATTTGCGTTGCATTGAATTATACCGATTCAATTGCGCCGTCGAATTATAAATTGTCGACCGGTACTTAGCACCTATATGCCAATACACGTATATGTAATATGCAAGAGACAAACTGCAAATTTTCAATTTTTTAAATTATAAAAAAAAACTCGATAACAAATCCGCATATGGAGTATGGTACAGTTGTAGGAAGAAATAAAATATTCACGAGATATTTGTAACCGGAACATGATTTTTATGGTTTTCCTGCACCGTCCTGCGGATTATGTTACATTTTATTGCCTGCAAAGCGTTTGCATAATTAAGGGGGCAGATAATGAATAACACTAAATCATTCACTGGTCATAATCATATGCAGTTTGTCTGTATACGCTGATGCGTATGCAGAGAATCCATATCTATAGGTTGCTTGTGCACAAAGAGCATGTGTCAGTTTCACTGCCTCTGGACATTTCGGCATCAAATTATAACTCACCGTGTATGGAGAAATCAATTAACATTACTCTAATTGCCCGCCGTGGCTATTCCTGCGCCCGAATTAACCGGTTACACTCTGTGTTATTCAACAAAATCCTATGCGGTTAATCGCTGTAAGTTTCGCTAGTTTATTGTTTTATTATTTTATTATTTAAAACGTGATTCGTTTCAGTATTTTGATAATAATTTTAATCACCTTAATACCTTAATTTCATTTAAATTTAATTCACTTCGAAAATAAATAAATTCAAATTTGTTTGGTAATTTAATCTTGAAATTTACATGTAAAAATTTAGAAATTTAATAACTTTGATCGTAAAACAAACAAAAAAACACAATCACAATTATTAGATTGTCAACAAAAACTGCTATCACAAAGTAATTTATATTCCATTACAGGCGAATAAATGCCGTCATAATAAACTCTGCAATGATTATCATTGTTATTGCGGTAACGAAATATATTAGGGCAGTTCCGTTACGACCGAAAACTAAAGCGAAAAATAATATTTCCACGGGAGGTAATTATGCATTCACTTGAACTTAATATTTATAAAGTTTTCTTTGCGGAAAGTAATTTGGCTGCGCTTGTTTCAACCTCCGTATGCTTGTGTCGGTTTGTGTGTATGTGTGTGTTTTTCAGTGTGTACTTACTGACTTAGCCAAAGCAGCAGAAGCAAAGCGGAAAATATGCATTTTAAATTAAACAAAAGCGGAAGAAACAATTTTTACAGTGCGATGACAAACTTTTCTCTAATCCATGATAAATATTCATTAATCAAGTAAACTTCTGGTTTGTTTTCCATATACAGCATATACCAAACACGAAAAAGTTTAATTTATTATTAAAGTTTTCCAACTATACGTATTTTTACACTTTATTTACGGGGTTTTTTATTTTTATATTTTTAGATAGGTGGTTTCTTTTATTGGATGAAAAATTATACTTTTTTTCTTCTGGTTTGTTTTATTTGATTTGAAATCCCTTCTTAAGTAATTTCAACATTTGCCCAGGTCAGGTAATACCGGAAGTAAATGTTGACTTTGGTATTTTCCATTAAATACCTTAATTTTGTTTTCATATTTCGGTTTCTTTACTAAAATAAGGAAGATTTGAAGGTTTTTTTTAATTAGATTTAATTTTTAAGATATTTTTTTAATTGTTGATTTTAGAAAATAATATATTTCTCATTGAAATGGTAATTATTGTCTTTAGTAAGTAATTACCAAATTATTCATTGATGCAATACCCAAATTATTTATTGTTGAAATTGAAAATGGTGTTCAGGAAATATTTTCAAAGAAAAATGTTTAATTCCAAATAGAAGTACTAGCAAAGATCTAAAATTTTAATAATAACTAAACAGTCTTTTTTGTTATTTATATGCTCTTAAAATGTCATTAAAATTAATTGTAATAATTGATTTGCATCTCACTAGAGTAAAAATAGTTGTGCCTTTCACTGAAACGCCCTGCATAAATGCATCCTGCATTCGTAGGAAACCAATCATTACTAAAGGCGATTATTTAGTTTTTGAGCGATTGTAAACTTGCCGGGAGCGATGATAATTTCCCATGCAAATACGACAAGTGTATAAAAGTTCAATCAAGTTTACTAATTGAATATTACAGTTTATTCGCAATGTAAATTCATCATGCAATTGAACGAATTCATAACACTGGTGCAGTTAGTTTAGTAAGCAGGAAACTAGTACTATATTACCCTTCTACACATACGCAGTGTGCGTACAGAGCATACGAAGGGGGCGGTCGAAGAGGTAAAACTCACACAACACAAATTGCATTAATGTTTAATTGAATCATATGCATTGCATTATTTGCGTTTACTATGGTGTGAATATTTGAACAGTCTTTTAATTAATAAATAGTAAGCGCGTATTGTTTATTTAGCCTATGCGCGCTCCAGCAAACACGTAGACGCAGACGAAAGTCCTGCGGCTACATGGATATAGGTATCACTGAAGTATTTCTTTGCGCCCGGAACCATTATGACGATGGTAATGTCGATGATACTCAGCAGAAGCATCGCCGGTAATAGAATTCGTGGAAGCGAAATAAAAATACCTTATTATTTACACCTAGTAAACTAAACTCGGTCTATCGCAATATTCTCCAGGCAAATAGTTATAAAATTCGCCAAGGCACGAACACTGCAGAACAACAACTCTTTCTTTATGGGATCGGTGTAAAAGGATGGGTGCGCTTACACACGGGCTCGCACACACATAAACAGACACAACTACAGACGGAAGACGAGACCGACAAAATCCAAGGCAAATTTAAAGTTTATTAGGTGATGCATAAAAGAATTTACGAGACGAAACTAAATCCCCATATTGATTCTTCTGTTTATATGGAATTCGCGTTTTATGGTGGCAATTAATGTAGCGAGCGCATACAGTCTCCGAATTTCCCTGTCACCTTGCGATAATTTTTATCACTTTTATTTATTTCGCCCAAGATGAATTATAATCCTTCATGTTGTATGCATACACGTTCGGTTGATTTTTATTGTAATGGTTACCTGAATCGTAAAGGTTTTTTACGGTTTTTGGTTTTTATATTGATGGTTTTACCACTAAAACACTGTTATTAATATTGCAAAAACGACACTATGAATACTGCGAAAATTGAAATATAAACAATATATTGCTAAAAGGATTATAAAGTGTTGAAGTTGTTTTAAAATTTTATTGTAAATTTTTAATAATAAAAAAATTTAATTATTTTTTCCCTCATAATAGTATATTTTGTTATTTTATGATAAAAATTTATGATAAAAAAATTATTTCATTAAAATAAAATGAATATTATTTTCCATTTGAAAAATTATTAAAGTAAACATTAGGTTGTTGTATTGGTTCAATATTGCATTATTCATAAACATTTCAATGAAATGCTCGAACAATACATAAGCAGCGGAATGTAATTTTCAAAAGGTGTTTTTAATTACTTTCGGGCACAAACGAAGGAGCGCACAATAAATTTATGAAATTTGAGCGAGCCTATTGGGAAATGTACGCACAGCGAACCAATGGTCCTGTACAATGTATGAACATCGATGCTGTTGAACAGTTTCGTATGTTACGATGAGTATTCCTTGAGGACTACTTAAAACACTGGCTTGTAGTATCCGCATAGACCGAATTTCCTCTGCATTCCCATAGCTAAACGAAAAATCGAAAATTAATTATTCACTACGACTGATCTTCCAATACAAATAATGTTTTAATATTTATGGAAACAATTACGATATTGTTCGATTGGTACCTTCGGTAACTTATTTTATTACTGAATACGGAGATGCCAGGTACCTATAGTGAATTTAATGTTAATTGCATTGACTGCCCAGCGCTTTCACATCTGAGTTACCAAGAAAGCATTTCAAGTTTTTTTTACTTTAATTATGACATTTTATTGTGTTTCAACCAACAAGATAAAGTCACATTTATTTCTATTAAAAAATGTATTCATTTTGGTTTTTTTAACTTTTGAAAATTGATGTTTCGACTAGGAATAAATATTTTTTTTACAAAACTATGTAAATTGATAACATTTTTTATTTAATTAGAGCAGTTTAAAGTGTTTACAAACTATAAGTGCATTGAATGCCCGGCGCTTTCACATCTGATTTGCCAAGAAAACATTTTAACTTTTTTTGATACGTTAATTATTATATTTTATTGTTTTTTCATCAACAATATAAAGCCATATTTATTTTTATTAATATTTAGTCGTTTTATTATTGAAAATTTAAGCTTTGCTTACTAAAAATTGATGCTATAACTAAGAATAAACTGTTTTTTACAAAACCGTAAATTAATTAAAAAAAAAAATTTATTGTTTGTGTTAAGTGTTTAGAGATGTACTTACACATTAAATGCCCGGCGCTTTCACATCAGGCTAACCAAGAAATCACTTTTTTTTTGGAGCATAAATAATAAAACTTGTTTTAATGAAAGTCATTTGAAATTTTAATTTAATATTTTATGTGTCGTGCAGTAATTTAAAAAAAATATTTCGTGAATTGAAAATTTATACTTTACTTTACTACAACTAAGAATACATTTAAAATGAAAATAAAATAAAAATTAGTAATATTTCTTAAATTATCACTGCTTAAAGCAAGAAGAGACTCCAAAAGAATTTATTGCCCGGCGCCTTCACATCGAACCATGAGTTATAACTTATAACTTATTTGCACATTTTTTTATTTTTAATTATGTTGTAAATTACGAGTATATCTTCCAAATAATAATATTTTTTTTAAGTTTCATTTAAAATATGCAATATGTTGATTTCATCTATTATTTCAGTAATTTTTGATCGTTTTTCGTTTTAAAAAAATGATAGAGAAGTCTTAGTAATTAATTGCAGAATAAAAAAAATGTACAAACGCAAATGCTCCCAACGTTGCAGGTTTGTTTCCACTTCGGAATTGTCAATGTGTACATGTACAGACAATCCTCCAAAGGCTGCGGTCCATTCATATGGGGACCGAATGCTGATTCGTTTACAGTAAAAATCCGGATCGCTCAATTTGTCCCGCACTGCTCTTGCAATTTCCTACAACTGATTTCTATCGTTCCCGGGGAAATTGCGCGCTACAAAGGGACGGAACACGTCCGACTCAGATAATATTTATTACGGATCTAGATAAATAAACAAGTATTGTGCGAGCTTTTTTGCCAGCTTCCACGAGCTGCCGCCGCTGCGAATACCATCCGATCGAATGACTTTTTGGTGCAATTAAAATAATTTCATATGAATGACATAACATATACCTGAAAGTACCTCCGTATACGAGTATTTCACAGTAATTAGTGAAATTAGAACGGCGTAATCAGAAATAGCGCCGCTGTATAGCGCAGAACAAAGCATCCGAAAGCGCTAATTATTAAATTTGTGCAACATCTGACACTAGAATTGGTCGACGGTTATCTGTCCGTTCCGTGTTCCGAAGTCCGTGTATGAGTTGAGTGTGTGCATATTGTATATTCGACTCCCCCGTTCACTCGGGGTTGCGACGGTTACGCTTAACTGGGTGCATTCGGTCGAATTTCAGCGACCGTTGGCGACCAACACACAAATTGACACCTTTCCTGCATTTGCCAATTAAAATTCTGCGCGCCAAACTCGACGTGACAATCAAAATAAATTAGCCGCCATCAAACATTTTCGCGTCCTTTAATTAAATTCGCACGTTCTTTATATGTATGATGATTCCATTGAAATTATTTGCCTCCGCACACGGACGTGTTTACAGCCCTTGCGCGTGCAAATTAGCCACTCTTTCATCGACAAATAATTATATTTGCAAGTGGCTCTTTAAATACACACATATTTAGAATCATATACCGGGTGTTTGTGCTTTCTATTTTAAATTTTCCACATTAAGTGAGAAAGAATTACAAAAAAAATGTTTTATATTTTAAATATTAAGAAAAGTAAATTTATAATGTTACTTTAATTTAAAAAAGTTTTATTATAATGAAAATTTATTAAATTAGTTGTAAAGTTAATAAAATATTTAGAACGATTGATTGACCGGCGCTTTCACATCAATAAATTCTATGATTCCTTTTTCCTCAATTTAATATCAAATAAACTCTGATATTAACTAATATATTATTCTTTTATCAAACATATTTTCAGTTAAAAATTGTTTTTTATTAATAAAATTTATATTGAGAAATAAAATTCTATAAGCAATATTCAAAACAAGAAATTAAAAATATAGCAAAATTTTGTAAGATGAAAATAAAGTTCGAAAAGCCTTAGATTATGCGGGAGATTTGCAATAGTGGAGCAAAAAGCCATTTTTCGGTTCGCTTCATTTTCTGATATTTCGACCGCACCGAGAGTCCTTTGTGCTAATCGCCATCAAACGAGCGGAAAAACAGGACTTTTCATGTCTGTCTTGTCATTCAAACAATTCGCCATTGCATAACAAGACTGTCATTCGGTGCGGTCTCGGACTTTATGATGAACTCGGCAAAGCACCGAAATAATGATCATCATGAAAGGTACATGTCTATACATACGTTCACCCTTTCTATTAGAGTCGCCCTCATTTACATACGCACAGTACACAGAGCACGTATAGCACAACGGCCCCCCGATACGAGTGATAATTAATTGCGTCGCGATTTATGACATTCGCTATTCGAATGTGAGCATGTGTGTGCGCGTTTAATTCGCATCTCTTCGTCTCGTTCGTATAATCGGTTCAATAATGCAACTATGCGCCACATACGAGGACCTCTACAGTATGAAACGATTTTTCTTTTTGTATGGAGATTTCGGCCTGTTCTACTCCTCTCTACTATTTACCGGACACAGGTTGAGAGTGGTGTGGATTATTGGATTTTCGCTTAGCTAAATTTAGGCACACCTCAAAAAGCAGTTAATCATTAAAAAGGCTTCAGGAATAAAAGCGCAGTAATTTTTTCTCTATAGCTGTAACGAAATAATAATAAAAAAGCGTTGCGTCCCGCTATTCCTGGGCACTTTATACAAGGGGTCAAATCAATAATGACCATTGTCCGAATACAATGATAATATTTATGTAGTGTTAAAGTGCTTCGATCTCTATATAGGTGAATATATATATGAGCGCGATGATGAATATCACGAGCCACGGCCGAACACAATCATCTACATGCATGCTCTGCGCAATGTTTCGGCACAATTGAAATTTCCCAAGTTATATGGTAATGATAATGGTCGATAATGTGCTCTTTGTATTCCCGTGTTGCAGACAGGCAGCCAAGATGAAAATGAGCAAAGTGGGTAACCAGACGAACTCTCAAGATCCGCAAGCGGTCAATTCGAGGGTCTTTGTCGGTAATCTGAACACATTCCAGTGCTCCAAGACGGATGTCGAGAGAATGTTTCAACGATATGGACGATTAGCCGGTAAGTGTTTTCGCTGATAATATTTCCGTTGCGAGCTCTCTTTTTGAAAATCCACCAACGTTTGCTCATGGGTTTTGTCTTTTTGCTCTCGTTATGTATGTGTGATAAAACTAAAAATAATCCCGCGTTTTAATTAACAGTGTGCCCGAAGCGGTTGCTTTTGTTAATTATTAAAACACCGAAAACATCCAGACATTCTAAGCAACCGACCAAAATGCGTCTATAAATCCTGCAACATTTTAATTGAAAAAACACAGATTTTTGTTGAAATTCATTATGTTATTTTAATAAAGTTTAAGTATAAAATTCGTTTTTTAGAAAACTAAAAAATTGGTAACAATTTTAAAAGTTTTTTGGAATTTTTTGTTATTTTTTTTTTTTCAAAACAAAAAAGAATTGAAATTTGTGAAATATGTTGTAGCTAAAGAGACGGATTAAATCATTAAGTCAATTGTATGAATGTAATTCCGGGACAGTTTTTTATTGATGAAAAACTATTGAAAACGTTGAAATATTCAGCGACACAAATTTCAATTATCGGAAAAAGCATTTTCCTATTCCATCGTTTATTTATTATCATTTGTCCGTGAACCAAATAGTCCTGGAGTGTAAATGGTGAAACGTACTTGCCTAACAGGAATTTAATTCGTAATTCATTCTTGCCCCATTCGCTAAGCCGCACACACGGAACAAAAACAAAAAAAAAGGAAGCAAAAAAATAGCATTGATTTTTCATTTGCGCCAATCGCCGGTATTATTTTCTTAGAGATTATTCGACGTAATAAAGCGGAAACGAAATAGAAATGAAACGAGCGAACACACAAAGCTTAACCACTTTACTATGAAATCCTATTGGAAAGTTGAAGAGTCGGTTGCAATGAAGTTAGCGATGAGAAATGGATGGAAGTCTCCAGTCAATTTATTGGCCACCCATCCAGAATCTAATCAGGCGAATTGGGTTAGTGATATGAAATTACCGACGAGTCCCTTTAGCTCCTGAACAACGACGATAAGACACTTCATTGGCTCTCGACTTACAATCTCGTTACGCAAACATTCAATAAACAACCGAAGACAAAAGCATAGCTGAAAAATTTCCACTCGATAATTTTCCGCTTTTATAGTATTTGTAGTTGGCTTGAAAAACCGCCCCCGTTCGTGTTTCTTGATTTGCAAGCACGCACAATTTCACATTTTCAGGTGGAAAAGACTGCGGCTGTGAAATTACACATGTCATTGATTATCATTTTCCAAGTTGTGGGGGACGTTGATGACGCCTTGCATACGCCGTAACGCAGTACACTGTACAGGTGGCGGCGGCAAAATGCATGCACGCGGTCTCCCGTATACATTAACACATAATCTACATGATCTGTAAGCGTTTCGCCCTTCGTGTACGCACATAGTTTATACGCACACGGGGAAAACCCGCCGTTGAAATACGAGGTCGTTTGGGTTTTAGAGGGCTGCGGAACAAAAAAAAAAACAACAACATGGGGGAGAAATTGCTTAATATCGTTCGATGTCACATAATGAACATTTTCAGCATGATCATAATTTGGGAAACGCAAGAATCGCTTTCCTAATGCGGTTTTTCTTCCCATTTAGAAACAGCGCTCGTTTAAGGTACGTACATAGAAGATGTTAAAAAGTTACCATGTTTTTTTTGTAACAAAGATTAGTACTTTTTTCGCGCTGATGTTTTGTTATTAATGGATTGGTTGGAATAAGTCAATAAAATATCGATGAGACTATTAAAAATTCAAAATGGAACTATAAAAGTGAGCGAAAATTAGTGAGCGTCGAATGGAAATCGGTTAAAAAAGGAAGCAAAAACGTGCGAACTATATATTTCGTCGCACACTCGAAATATAATGGTGCTTCGTGAAATTTATGGCGCGTGAAATATTCAATTGCCTATGTATTAATACTCCGTTGACTTGTCATCGAATCGCAGAGGGCGATATACCTCGAGTAAGTTGAAAATATTTCGAATTGTAAGTGAAATATATGGCCTTTATTGGATATCGAATATATGGTTTGTACTATTGCTACTTTACACTTGCGGAGACAGCGTTTGAATTTATGTTTTTTTTGTCTACGCAAAAAATCCATGTACAATACATCAGGTGAACACATTTTTTATGATTTACTTCTTTCGGCCATATAAATCCTGTCTAAAAAAAAACCAACAACAAAGCAAACAAAAAACAAAATATTTCTTATACCTAAGCAGAGAATAATTAAGATACATTATACATCGCATTAAACGCATTTGCCAACAAAGCAGTTAGTTTATTGTGTGCTAATTGCGAGTTTTTGGGGCAGGAAAACAGAAGGCAGATAAAAGACGCGCTGCAAAATAAGGTTAATGGACTTAGATTAAGGAGCTATCATTTCATTTTACTCGCGCTTTTTATTTGCCACGGCGACATTTTGGCAAAAACTAAAAAGTCCCAAGTCTTAAAAGACACCATTCCGAAGAGCTAATAAACTTCATCTTAGCTGTAACGCTGTCATAACTGTTTAACGAATGAGTATATTTCCCTTCTTATGGCCGTCGTATAAGGAGCTCTTCATTATAAACGCAAATGTTTTAAGAGTCATCCATGCTGATACATATTGCTTGTTTTCAGGCATATCGATGCACAAAGGATACGCTTTCGTCCAGTTCACGAATCCTTTCGACGCCAGGAGCGCTTGCTTGGGCGAAGACGGAAGGACGGTGTTGAGTCAAATACTCGGTGAGTTCGTTCTCCATTCTCTCTTATTAGATGCACAAGAAAGGGGTTGACAAATGTACATTCGGCTGGCAGTTGCATTTTAAATATGCACTTGTAAATATCATTTCGCGTTCGCGAACGTCGACGGTTTTACGACGTTTTTTGCTGCTGTAATTAAAAGCATTTGAAGTAAGACAAACGAGCGCTGTTAATTCGTTTGTCGTATTTCTCCCCTTTTTTCATTAGAACAACGTATGGAACGTTTCGCACATTTTCCTCGCTGAAATTATTGGTTTCGTAAATGATGCAATCATTGTTCCTTTTAATTTATCGTTATAGTTTCTATAAATTATATTCTTTTAAGTATTTAATTTAATTTTTTAATTGTTTTCTTTTTTGCAAATTTTTATCTTTTTTATTTAAATATTAACAAAAAGTTTCCTTTTTTATTTATTTATGCTTTCGTTACCTTAAAGGGACTTTGAAGTTGAAACGAAATTAATAATTATGATGGGCATTTTAAATAATAAATTAGCATTTAATAATTTGTTAAAAGTAGCGACACGGACTGAAAATTCGTCAGTCAAATAGAGTGAAATGAAATGCAATTCAACAAAGTATTAATTTCGATTTAAATATTAAAACGATCGTTAGCGGGCGGTAAAAATTAAAATGAGCGGCAATGAATTTAAATCACAAAATTCGAAATTAATTGTCAGCGCAAAGTTTCTGAAACACTTTTCATGTTTCATTTGTTGTTTTCTTTTTTTTTTAAATTATGACTTTTCAGCCACCATCGTTAATTGCATTTCCATTCCTTGCGCATTTATTTAAATGAGGAAACTTTTTCTAGCAAATATTGTTTTCCACTATGTGCGAGTCTACTGCAGATAAGAAAAGCGAAAGAATGGACAGTAACAAATTTCAACGTGTTGTGCTGTCGGCTCTCGATTTATCATGCGAAATAACAAAGTCATAAGTCGCGTTAAAAAAGTCCCCCTTCATTTACATTTTTCCTAAATAATTCATGCGCATCTTTCTCCGCACGGGCGAAAAGAAGGAGTGCCGCAACTCACGAGACAGGGCGATATCCGCTTCTGGTACCGCTGCCACTGGAAAAAAAAACCGACTCCCATAAACACCCATAAATGCTGAAACAGTGCCACTTTATTATTATTATATCGCGGTCATTGAAATGTAGTAAAAAGAAACAGAATTCGCCACGCATAAAATCTCCTTTGTCGCATACGTTCATGGATTTTTTTGTTTGTTTTTTCATTAAGGCCTCTGATGAGAAAAAAGCAACAAAACGGGACAAACATTTGCGTTTTCCGTTTTTCGCAACGAATTACTTTTGAAGCAGCGCTAATTGATTTTAATATAGGAAGGTCTCTGAAATTGAGACTACGGCTAAGGGGACAAAAAACAAACGCAAAAAAAAGATGTGCGCAAACAAAAAGACAACAAAACTGAATTAAATCTCTGGTTTAATTTCAAAGGTTCGTCGCTTCGGAATCGAATTAAT
>JASKGO010004723.1:0-14952 GCA_030556065.1 Holobus sp. GC000080
TGCTGTCTAGCAGTAATAAAATTATAATTTAAATTACTTTTATCTGTTTATATTATAGTTAAATGCAAATTTTTCAATTTAATGATTCCTTTGAGTATTTTTATCGCTGATGTTTGGGTCAAACTATTAAATAAGATCTAGGGGCGGCAAGTTGCAGCAACTTCTATCAAAGTACACATGAAGTTTGCGTAAGTCACCGAGGAATTGAGCTTAAAGCGTAGCCAATTTCATAATTACGTCGCATTAATATCTTAAGATGTCGCTAAGGATACGGCAAATCTGAACGAGGCGCGCATTTAATTAACTCCCTACGCAGCGCCCGTAATGACCGAATTTAAATATTTATAATTAATAACAACAACAAGTGCTCTCTTCTCGTACAGCTATACAGATAGACAGAAGCAGAGTTCTTACTCATTTTGATCGCCCTCCTTAAATGCTTAATTTTATTGCAGTTAATTGCACCGGCGTACAGACCACCCTATTTAATCGTTTTTAAGCTCTCAGATTTTCAACGCTAATTATAGTCCTTATGATATGGTGGGGTTTTAGTGGAGGTACGTTTCCAAAAATTAGAGAATATTCTTCGAGTGCTAAGCAAATATTTGAATTTGCGGAAAGTTTAGTTAGTGGAAACAAAAGCAGGCCGTTGATATTGAAGTGCAGTAGTAGGATATGAGAGGTGGGCAAACAGGGGCAGAAGGGAACAGACAGACGGTCATCGGTTTAAGTAATTGACTCTCGGGTACTGTGTGGAGGACCAGTCGTCATCATCGTCTTCATCTGCGGCCGGATTATTTGGAGGCGCACCGGGTTTGTTTGCTCCTTACTTTTTGTACGGTGGCCGGCTCTTCAATTTAATATAAAATTATATACAGTTGGTTTCGTTTAACAAAGAACAATTATTTTTTGCTTTGTTTTCTTTTTTCGTTTCTGCAAATTACTTTTTTTTAAATTACAGTATAAGTTAAATATTATTTTTTCAGTACTTTAAATAATTTTCTACTATCATACCAATGAAAACAAGTTTTTTTAGAACTTTTTATTGAAAACATGTGTGATAATACTAGCAATTATATGGCATTTTAAGGTTAATCAATTTAAATATTAATTTAATGATTTCCAAATTTGATTAAGCCAATTTTGTTTTGACAAGTTAGTTTTTTATTCTAAAAATATTATAAAAGTGTTTTGCTAATATTCGAAAGCTGTATCCGTCACCCTATTTAAATTTTTCTGCCAATATAATTAAGGAAAACAGCTCACCTTTCACTATTTTTATTAGCCAATTAGATAATAAAAAGCTACCTATTTAATTAAGGGCATTAGTCGAACATAAAACAAAAGTAAAATAACTCAATATTATTACTTAAGAACACCTTTTTAATTAAAATCAATAGCAACGTTTGTGCAAAATATAAGGAAACCGACGGTATATTAAAGAACTGTTTTTATATTTTTACAGAGAGCAATACTGAGATTCTCTCCTATATTTATTATCAAATAAATACTTAAAGCGTGGGCGCTACATTAAAATTGAGTAAATAACAAGAGCCGTCTTTCTTTATTATCTGTTCTTACGAGTATATTCGTAAAATGAAAAAATCTTCCAAATAAACCATCGTGCACTTGCGATCAAACCGTACAGCGTATATTGCAATTAATTAAGATAAAGTTATCGAAGCAAAAAGTAATTTTTATTTGCTCGTGTCACAGTACTACTATGCTACAGCTAAAAAGCATCTAACATCTTTTTATTTTTTCTACAGATATTCGCAATTTTCCAAGGATCGAAAGCAATCCATTAAATTTCACTTTGCCATCATATACGCAGTAAGTCTGTCGTCTAGAATCATAAAATATCTAGCTTCAAGAAAAAGGGAATGACAGTTTTTTTTTTCTGTTCGCGAATCCTCGAACAATAAAACGTAACAGCAAAACAGAGGATATGCAGGTACGTAGCTAGAACAAAAAACTTTCATTTTATAATTTAACGAAAGTTAAGGGGAATTATTCTTTTCCATTGTGTATACATATGTATAGATATAAGTATATGTACTCTAAAAATTACCCGGTCTTCTATTGTCTGAAGGAGTTTCTTTTATTGGGAGATCCGCATTTCCATTCTAGCATATAATTCGTAAGGGAGAAGAGAGAAGCGAAAGCGAGCGCTTCCACCCCGTCGCTCCTTCGGTTCCTTTTTTGTTCTGCGTGTGCATGAGGTTCGCTCAAGACGTGCGCTCGCTAACTCGAAATAACAATATTAGCCGATCAAAGACTAAACTTTACATCTTGTACCTGCACGTCCTTATGTTTCATTATCATAATGTCTGTACGCTCTGACGGAATTCATTTGGCGCTCTAATCAGAAAAAGGCATCAAAGTTCAACAAAAGATTTTTTTCTACGCGCTTGTCAAAAATTCTAATTTTTGACTCCCTTGGTGGAGTTTTGCATACGTATACACTTTACAATGGCTTTTATTCAATGATATTCAGTGACTTTTAATAATTTATTATTATTACATGAGCCAATAGCAGAGTAGGGTTTTGCCCCCTTTTTGAGTTACAATGTTATAATAGAAATGTACTGTTTTTGATAATAGTATTAATTTATCTAACAAATTATTATCTTTCACTTTATAAAGAGAGCATTGGGGAGTATAATGTGTCGATAAACTAGCACTCGAATTTTAACCATCAAAAATTGAAAGTGAAGGCGCCGGGTGATAGTTTAGTTTAATCACTCTGCATAGATATATTAATTTCATTTCACTTTTCGATTTTTTTCTGTACTATACCGGATGATAACGATTGATTGTAGGGCCACCCTTGCCATTTTTATATTTACCAAAAGATTTTTCTGAAAATTAGTGTAGAATGCAAAAAATATTATTTTATTGATTATTTTTTATTGGTAAACAATTGCAGAATAAGATATACACGGAAGAATAGTATCGTACGTACTATCGTACGTATTGATAAATATTTTTCTTCATTTTTAACTTAATTTAAAATTGCATTATAATTCTGACGGATTACTAACAAAAAAGCAATAGAATCTAAAGTATGGAAATTTTGTAAAATCATGGTCAATGATGTTTGAGGAATTTAATTATTTCTTTTAAAGTTATTATGTTGACTCGCCCGGGTAAATATTTGCGATCATACATTTTTCTAGAAACTTCATTAAATGTAATGTAAATAATCGAATTAACTATTGCCATTTTGATTTCCTTAATTCCCCTTGCATACAAAATTATTTACTATTTAATAATAACTTAAAAAACAACGTTTTTAAGGAAAATACTTTTTTTATTTTTAAACTAATTTAATCCTTTAAAATTAGAAATGTTATAAATAAAATTAAAGTGATTATTCCGATTTTCAATCTTTTTAATCTTTTGACCATTTTTCTATAAAAGTGTGGTCTAAAACGCAATGAATTAATAATTCGTCTTTATTTTATTGTTAGCACTAGTTTAAATAGCTAAAAAAGTATTTTTAATTGTAACTAGTAAATGTACAAATTAATTATACTTAAAGAGATTTTTAATAAAAACAAAAAACATTAAGGAGAATAATTAGCACATTGGATTACCAAATGATTTACTGCCAAACATTAAAAATATTTCTATTGAAATCAAAAAAGCCAAATGTGGTATATGAAGGCGCCGGGTATTATCGTAATTTCATTTTATTACCCCTCATTATATTAATTTACTCCTGATTTGTTTTAATACTTTTATAGTCTTGCAATTTAATTCAATAATTCAATTTTGATTCCTAAAAAGGTAAATATTTAAAAAAAGTATTAAATGTGAAGGCGCTGGGTCAATTTTACAGCGTTTGCTTTTTTCTTTTCCAAAAATCTATGTATATTGCGAAAGATATTTTAATTCATTGAAATATTTAGTTACTTTTATTAAAAAATTAATAACATTTAAATCATATACAACTAATAAAAAAAACACTGAAAAACTGAAATGAATTAAAATTGTAAAGGCGAAATGTTAATCTAGTGTGCTTGTATACGGAACAGCTATGGGCAATGGCACTTTGCATACTGAAATACATTACACTAGTTCTCCTTCATATGATAGTTGGATAATTAGTTTAGCTAAGGGGTTGTTGTTAAGGTATTAGTTATTAGTAGGAGAATTACGGTTTCTAGCAGTAGCAAGAGCAAGTGTACAGCTACTGCCGAGTGGAATTGATGTAAAGCGAAGACGACGCACCGTGACGTGCCTGCTCTCTCAAGTTTCCTCCTCCAAAAGGAATAAGAAGCCGGTTAATCCCCAAAGACGACGGTCAGTCCCCTTTTTCCTAAAATATAGAGGAATAAACAATTACCGGTTATCCAGCTACAAATTACAAAGAGCGTCTCTAATTGAAGCGGACAAGTTGACCACTTTGACAATCACACAATTGCCATACGCTGCTGATTTTTCCTCAATTGGAACTTTCAGCTCGAGGCGAGAAATATTATTCGACGTTCGCTAAGGCTGTTGCACCATTTTATAGAGGGTGATTGTTTCCAATGGCCGACTACCCATATCTGGAGAACTATCAATGTTATCGAATCCGCTTTTTTGACTATCTTATTATCATCAAAATTCGTGTTCACCTAAAATATTATCAACTTCCGGTCACTTCCGGTTATACCGGAAGTTGCTATCTATTCGATAACATTGATAGTTCTCCAGATATGGGTAGTCGGCCATTGGAAACAATCACCCTGTATACGAATCAGTATTTGCTATAGAATTTTAGAGATAATTTTTATACAGGGTGTTTTTTATAATTTGCCGCTGATTTGAGAGAACTATTTCACATCGACCATTTTTTCTGTTTGCAAATAAATATATTCCCAACGCCCTACTTACCAAAAATATCTTTCGTACTTGGCCACTTCCGGTTTTACCGTAAGTTGATATCGACCTTGATATTTTATAAGATACACCCCAATTTCCTTGTCAGATTTCGGTCCATTTTTCAAAATAAAGACGATTTTGTTAAAAAAGAGGTCTTCTTTTCAAGATATTACAGACGTCCGATTATTTTTGTTAAATTGCTATCTCACGAATAAAATCTATTTTTTATATATTTGTGTTGTTAAAAATAACACTTTAAAAACAAAAAACAAAAAACTTTTTTTCAAATGAAACCACCTATCTTTAAGTTAATATCATTATCTAGCGTAATTTAACTTTTAACAATGGTTTTTTTACCCTGAATAATGATACGGTATTAAAACTTGGGGGGCCCTGTATATTGTGAATTTTCCACCATTTATTTTTGGGATTTTAATTAAAACTTGCCGTCTTATTGTTTAATCAACATACTCGAGGCAAGTGTAATCGCAGGGCGCACATAAAGCCACTCGAAATACTATATAGATAGAGCTAGACTAATAATAAAAAAGAAATAAAAATAAGTAATAAAGCGGATAGAGCGAAGGTGCATATAGATTTTGTGCTCGTTTCAAACTTAATGAAATAATGGAATTTTATAAGTAATCGAAAGGTAGATTTCATTTTCCAATATTCACTTTTCAATGTTATCAATCTGAAGGTAGTTCTAAATAATAAAAAAATATTTATTTATTAGTTTAATAAAAAACCGAAGGGAATAGAAAAATTAATCAAACTGTTAATTAAAGTTTCTTTTAGTATGTGTCGGCGTTAAAATTAATTATACACAAACAAATTTTTATTGCAAAAATAAATTTAAGCGTAAGCGTTGGAAAATTACATGTGGAAGCTAACAAATTAGTGGTCGGATAGGTCATAGATTGTCCGTTCTCCAGAGACCACACAATAATAATATGCTCCGAGTGGCAAAAGCACATGAGGCAACCAACAAGCAAAGCGATCCAGCAGACTCAACTTACCCTCAAACGTATTTGTAGTATATATGAATTTTCCGTTCTCCCCAACGGCGTTAGAAACTGAATTTAATTACAATAAAATACAACGCAAGAGTGCCGCATTTGCACCACATTTATGGCTTTCGTATTGTTTCATTTACGGCCGCCGCGCGACGAAGAGATTCGCTCGCTTGTGCGAGAGAGCCGCCACTCGACCGCCCCCTAAACTAAGAGCATGCAATTTTAGGTCTACCAATTTACTGCCTCACTCGTAAAACTTTCCCAAATAGTTGCAAATTTAGTTTTACAATTTATTGCTTATTAGAATTCATTTTGCTAAATTAACCCATTAATACCAACCGATGCAATTTTCATAATTACATTTTTATTTCGAAACTCAAAATGAAATCGGAAGTATAAATGTTATTTTTATGTATCATGCAATTTCATGATCATTTAAACAAAGTTTTGATTTTTTGCATTAAAATCGAGGAAGCAATTCTTTAATGGGTCCTTTGTGGCTTAGATTTCCTTTTTAATGTATTTTTCCTTATCGGTCTACTTTTAAAATTTGAAAATTAAAATGCAAAAATAATACCTAAAGTAAGTGATGTTTTGAAAATTAACAAGATCTGTCTAATATGCAAAGAAGGACATTACCGACAAATAATTAAATGTTTTTCGTCGGACATTAAATTGATATGGATATGATTTTTAAAATGTATTGCTTTAATTTGCCAAAAGATTAAAATATAAATTAAAGTATTTTTGTTTACGCCTGACATCAGCACAAGAAAGGTTATGTTTAAGTGTAATTTTCATAAAAAATGCAAATTTTGTCCCCTTAATTGTAATTAAATTAAAACATTTATTCGAATAATATCTACAAGGTGATACAGAAAAGTGGATAACCCCTTTTATACCTTTACTTGCCAATCAATTTTTAAGAAATATCACACATTTATATAAGACATCATTTCGAATTGATTGACGTAAATTTTAATTTTCATCACTTCTTGTTTCACCAGAAATTACCTTACGTTTGGATTTTTAAAAGACAACCCTTATATGTATTCTCTTTTTTAGAATCCTTAGCCCATTTTTAGAATATCAACATGCTTTCTGTTCATTATTATTATTTTAGATGCAAAAAATGATTTAAAAAAATGGCCTTGTACCAGCTTAAATTATTTCGAATCATCTAAGGTTATCTAAACAAATAACAGCACTCTATTCCGATGAATAATAAGTGAGTTATTTACTACATAATTTAGTCAGTTTGATATTTTCGCTACCAGTCAATTTTTTCTAAATGACATTACAATAACTCACTAGGACTTTGAAATTCCTCAATTTTTCACGAATTGAATAATCAGATACGTAACATTACAATAAAATAATCTGATTATTAAAATTAAATTTGATTCATGAAGGATGCTCTAAATTAGCAGCTTCGCACGTTCGTATTTGGCCGTGGATAGATTTGTACAACCCACATAGCCAGATTGTTAATAGATTGGATACTTTTTATGAACTTCTAGAAACATTTCTTTTAATTAATTTTTGTAGCAATTTAAAAATTAAAAATTGTAAATTAACCTTTGGGTTATACCAAAAAGCAATTGATAAGATAAAGATAAGAAAAATCTAATTCACCATTGTTTTCGAAATTTTTTTTCTCGAAATATGTATTTTTTTTGCAATTATTGATTCTACCTATTGCTATAGAGACAACCAATTCAGTCCACTCGGTATTGTGCATAATGCAATATTTAAAAGTAAAGATAATGTAAAAAATGTCTTAAGCAAACGATTAAAATTTCAAAGATAACAATAGCATCGGTAAGAGACAGTTGTGGTCATGGGAAATTGACGGTCGAATCAAGCAGATTTATCGGTTTGCGAAGCAGCAATCGGTGCGACGAGCAAGATTTAAGGGCGCAAGAAGACGGACCGGACAAAACGAGCCATTTCGCACTGTCGCGGCGCCATTTGATTTATATGCAAACAACGTCTTACTTGTGGGAGACATGTGCGCGTGTGTGTGTGCATGTACAGTGTGAGCCATCTAATAAATCACCCCTTGTCATCCAACCCTAAACACTCGAACGGCAATGAGGAGCACCTATAAAAACACAAAGCAGCAGGACACGGCCATCAGTTCGTACTCTTTTAGTCAGTCCTATTATTAATTGATTTCACAAAAATGACAATAAAACCAATAAAAGGCAATAAAAACAAAAATGGCACACTGCTTCACATCATGGGGAACTTGGGAAGCTACTCGGCCCTTAACTAGATACGGCTATTTGTTTGCGAACATTTTGGCGTCGAAGGCAAACGATAATGATGATGAAATGAAGTCGGACTGCGGATGGAAAATTTAGATTGCTTTATTCCTTTGAGAGGCCGATGCAACACACGCGCGTTCTCATAAAGCCATATAAGTTGCTGATAGCTTATGGCGTATGGTATAAGCAAACGAAGGCTAATGTATATTCGTTGGGGTTTGAGTTTTTGGACGTGTGCGTGGTTCTGGTGGGGCTATTCACTGTTCGAGGGTTTACGTTTATTAAAACTTACAAATCCCTAAAAAGCCGTTCCGGTGCCATTCAGCTAGCGCATGTAGAAAGCCGCAGAAAGTCCGATTTTTATTCATACCTACTATAGCGACTCCGTACGAACATGTTTACACGTTTTATTATCCATGGTCACTCAACAAATTGGCTCATGTTGTGGAGAAGCCCAAGAGCTCCCCGATGCCCGGCCAACGGTTTTTTTTTTCGACATCCACTTTTCCCTTTTTTCTTGTTTCTGTCCAAGCCTCTGCAAATTTGCCGGAGTGCGTCACTCTCAAAGACGAATCATTTTATTTTCTATAGTGTGTATAGCGAAAGTACATTGAAAACGTCCGAATGTGTAGCGTGTGTTTTGTGTATACGCTTGAGCTTTGCGGTGAAGTGGACGTTGATAGATCAGCGGTGTAACGTAGGTGAAATTAAATTTGTGAATGCAAATTGGACGAAATTAAATTGGCTTTAAGCGAAAGAGGGCCGGAACAAAAGAATGACCCTTTTCAACGCATCATAACGTAGCACTCCATCTTTTCGGGTCCGCGTGCCTCGTCGCCACTTGCGACGCATTTTGGTCACAGGACTCACAGGTAACCTTAGCAACGCCTTATTAAGACTACCCTAGCAACAGTGGTCAGGTTTCCAGCGAACATATTCTTAATGTCCTTAAATCTATTGCTTTTATAACAAATTTATGTTTTATTTTAATGCAATCAGTTTAAAATACTATATTATAGAAATACTTCAATTTTTATAACATTTCAATGGTTGCAAATTTGTTATTTTTGCGCATCAATCTCTATAAGAGATTGAGGGTAAGAAGTACATTAGGCAATTAGGAAGTAATTAAGGACATTTTTCATTAATCACGAACTTTCGAAGGATCAGTTTAGACCAGAATCATTAATTTCAATATTGCTCACAGTATATTTATTTCTTTTTTCATTGAAGACCACAGTAATAAAACTTTTCCGAAAAGTTTATCAAAATTACTTAATCGTTACCCCAACAGAATTATTTAATTTCTCTTTTACGGAAGAGTTAAAAAATAAATAAATTATTATTTTTCTCAAAAAAAAATATGAATTTTGCTTATTGTATCTACGATTAGGATGATTGATATTATACAAAGTTACTTAACACCCAGATTGAATTAAACCGTTACCTAAAAAGTTTGAAGCTTCAGTTGGAGTTAATTATTTCAAATTTTCAATATAGCCTTTTTTATTGTTTTTATTTGAAGTCGCTATATAACTGCGTTAAGTCTCAGAGCAGCTTCAGTGGGCTACTTGGTGGGTTTGTAAACAGTATTTAATACAATTCTAGCCGGCCGTGGGAACCAATTTTGTTTTATCTTTTATTTCTTAAAAACTTCTGTAACTTCTGTAAAATAATCAGCCAATCTCAACCATTATTACACTAAACACTATTAATTGTAAAAAAAAAATAAGTACTATTATTTAAAATAAATGCTCTAAATTAGAATTTAAATTTTGAAAAAAACATTTTTTTTTTAAATGGAAGGATAAAAAAGTTATTTGTATGCATATTCTACGCCTATACGTATGGATAAAATAGTAATTGAAACAGCCTACCACCTATGAGCACTAGCAACATAAACATTAATTCTGTTTTTTAGAAATAATGAAATAAATCAAAAACTAATTAGTTTAAGTATAGGACTTACCTCATCTCGTCAGATGTATGGCTAGAAAGAAAATTTGTAATCAATAACTGTAGAAACTTCAAACTTTTTAGGTGCCACTTTAAATCATTAATCCTGTTTAATTTATAAGAATAATAAAAGGGATTTCTTAATAAAATAAAAACTTTCAAAAATGTTACTTAATGATATAAATCGAAAAATGATTTAGTAAAAGGGGAAAAAACTCGAAAGATATAAAAAAGTCTATATGGATTATTTTTATCTAGGAGACAAATTGAATTAATTATTTCTGATAGATACAAGGAAATTGCATTGATGGCGATTGTGTAAACTTCCTGATTTCATTTATCGTCCTGACGTTGTACGTTTTTTTTTTTTCTTCTTCCATACGGGGAGCGTCCCCGTTGATGGACTTTTGCAGCGGTGTTATTAAATAAAGTAAATTATGAAAGTGAGCTTCCCACTCGAAGCAAGCGAATTACTCAAAGAGGTTACGATGCCCCATGGCTCGGAATAGCATATAAGGTCCTAGCTAGCGGTAATAATAGTGAAGCCGGACTAACGAGAATTGGGATTAAATGAGAGCACCCCTAATAATATAATAAAATAGAGATCGTAATACGCTCGCTCGACCAAAAACTAAGCATGGAGAACATAATAATACTGGACATATCGTATATCATATTTCCATAATTTATTATTAACGCTACGATGGAAAGGGGTGACCACTTTAAGAATTACCATTCATTAATTTCTCCTTTTATTGCCATGGAATATCTTTCCCTCATTTACATTCATATTTTTACTTACAAAACCAACAAAAACACAATATTAACAATAATTAAAAAAATTAAACAAAAAATTCAGTAAATCCATTACATTTATTTATGATACCATTCACATAAGAAGTAAAGCCATTTGTGGTTTTTTCTTTTTTTTTAAACATAAATGAGGAATATGGATGACAAATCAGGTTCAACAATCAAAAGGAAACTGGAGCATAACGTAGGGGTGGTATGCATGAATGAAAGCTGGTGTCATGAAAAGAATAATACTGGAAATTAAGAGGGCCCCGGGGTGTGTATCTTCCTTTCCGAGTTCTAGGGTTGTAGCTGGTCCAACAGCGAATCCTTATTATGATTATGTTTTATTGTGTTTGTCGTCGCTTTTTCTTAATTTTCCTGTCAAATATTAACATCGACAAAAAGATGTTGCAGTACAAAGGCGCAGGAAAAAGTGTAAAAAGATGTTCTCAGTCGAATGAAAAGAAACCCTCAGAAATAATATCCTTGAGGCGTATAAATATGAATTGGTAATAAGTTTTTTCCATCAGTTCTTATTTTTTCATTTTTTTTTTTTATAATTTAATATTTTTATTTATTTATTTATCTTTTCGGCCATCGACCAGAGTCTTTCCGCCTTCCAATTTAAGAATTTAGGAATATAAGAGATTCAAGTAATTATGTTAATAAGCACTACTTATTCACAATTTCATATATATCGTATCGGGTGGATGCTTATTTTTCGTGCGTCTAGTGGTCCTTTTAATCGTTAGCTGGTTTGTTGTTCCCAGGTTCCTTTCCTTTTCTTTAAATTTCTCCAATGGGAGCTTGTGTCTTTCTTCAATGGGTTCAATTTTGCAGGTGAACAATAACTCATTAGACGGGTTAAACAGGGGGTTATTGGGGTTCCTTATTTTGGTTATGTTTCTTAGCGCACTTGTTTCTGCAACCCTTATGGTCGTCTTTGTAAGTGAGTCTCCTGAAGAACCGAATTTAAATCGATTCTATAGTTTTGTTGTAATTAATTATTGAAATTGATACAAATTGCCTATTTCCACTTAAGTTTTCAATGTTTCCATGGTTACGAAGTTATTATTGTGATCTGAAAACAAGGGGAAATAGGAAATTTGTATCAATTTCAATAATTAATTACAACAAAACTATTGAATCGATTTAAATGCGGCTTTCACTATAAATAATATTGAAAAAAATATTCTCTTTAAAATGAGGTGTCACTCGACCCCACACGCCATTTAAGATTTTTAAGTCGGGGACCGTGAGGGGCAGGGGGTGACTGTTACACCATAACGAAATATTCCAAAAGATGTCCCCCTAACAGCAAAAATTGCCGTGTCTCAGGGATTTTTCTCAAAATGAGTAGTTTTCATGTTAATCCGGGTGGATACTTTTCGCTGGGACACCCTGTATGTGTAACCTGCTGGAAATTTTTTTCATAGTTATTAAATAATTTATTTAGATATTAATTTTTAAAGTCAAAATACCTTTTAAAAGTTTTATTGGTTATTTTCGTTACAGTGTCCTCCGTAACATTTAAAGAATTGACAAAACAGAAAGCCACCATTTCTAAAGCTAATAATTTTTACTAAATATTCAAAACTTACTTAAAACAACCCCTAAGAAATTGAAACCCAATTCACATTTAAAATAACGCGAACAAAATAAACAAATGGAGGAGTATTAAATAACCTATTCCCAAAAATGCAATAGAGAAAATAACAAGAGCTGCAGAGAAGAGTAACAAGTTTGCTAACCGGAGGGTTAATGCCGAGTACTTCTTTTGTGCATCCTATATACGCGTTTCGTTTTCATCCTTAATCTGACGCCGTCAAGTTTATTCGAAACCGTACGGAGAAGAATCAATGTCAGTCAAAGCATCACCATTACCCTTGGTTCGCCCGAAGAAGCGGAACTTGCCCCCTGGTATCGTTGCTGGCGGTGGCCGTAATTACGACCGACGTCAATTTTATTTGCATTTTATGCGGTTTTTTTTTCTTGCGGTGCGCTCTGCAAGTTACGCATATACGCCCTGTAATATGCATGTTATTTCTTTATCGGGGAATTTTATGCATTCACGCATCTTTGCATTTATTAAAATCGTTAAACGTACGTTGTTGCTTTTTTTATTGCATCTCAACGTTGTTCTGGAAATAGTTTAACATGTCTATTGCGCGTGAGTAATCGAGTGTAAGAGTAAAGCGATTATTGTACAATAAAAGTTTTTATGTGGGTTTCCCAACATTGTTGCAATTTCGTTCGCAAGATATTTAATTAATTTCTTAGCAGGTAGAACCTTCCAAAATAATTTTCAATTTAAATGTTTTTTTTTTTTGAATTTTTTTATATACAGTGTGGATATTTTAACACTGAACATACCCCCCATGTATAATTCCTATGTTCAGTTTAAAAGCACCGTATCAAGCATTGCACACGCCTAGTTTGTACTCACTGTATGCTGGTTACTATGGTAATGCATTAGAAAATCAACAAACCATTGAAACAAAATTTTTTCATGACATTTCTGGTATTTTATCTTACTTATTAGTCTGTGCTTATTAATTAAAAAACTTAACTAATAAACTGAAACTAAGTAACACCAAAAGGAATGCTTGTAAAAGCCACGTCTGCGAGTTAAACAACAATAGACCAGGGAGGTCAAGCTGCCAGAATTTTTCGTGGTAAGTGGCGTCCACATAATGGGTAAGAAGTTTCAAGCCAAAAAGATACAATTAATTTTTATTTTCTTTTAGGCAAAACAGATGAAATTTAAAGCAAATGCTTAAAATGTCCATCTTCTTGGATCAAGTAATGGCAAAGACGGTCTCTAAATTCAAATACTGAATTTTGCAATTATTTGGCTTCAATTTCTTCACAAGCAGTGGTAATTTTTTTTTATTCGTTAATGGAATTTATTTCACTGTGACAGTACTCTTTTGATTTTAGGTATAGCCCCAAAGGAAAAAAAAACGATTGGGAGACAGATCAGGTGTAAGTGGTGACCTCATAGAGAACAGGAATCCTCATTAGTGCATAAAATATTGTTAAGAATATCCTCATGGTCATGTATTAAATTACACCTTGTTTCGCAACAATCTGTTCTCTTATTTTAATCTTCCGGCTTCAGTATGGCGTGTATTTTAACTGTCTTAGAACTTTTTGTATTGATCCTCTGCTCACGTTTAAATGCTAGACAATATTTGTAAGAAACGTAATAGGACTTTCTTCCACAATAAAAAAGAATATTTAATTTTAATTCTTCGGTCAAAACGTGTTTCTTTTAGTGCGTAAATTATTTACGCAACTCTTAGCTTCGAATGCCTTAATTACGACCTGTATTGCNTCTTTTTGTGTGTAAATTATTTACACAACCCTTGGCATCGAATGCCTTAATTATTGCCTGTATTGTACCTATTGAGGGTATTGCCCTTTCTGGATACTTAGCAGCAAATAAGTCCCTGGCTCTCCTGATGCTGCTACCACTCTTAAACAAATTTAAAATTTCTATTTTTTCATCTGCACTGTACATTATGAAGCAATTATTAATAGAAAGTAAACAAATTTAGTTTAATTGCGAAAATGACGTGAGATAATTTTGTTTTGTTGATTTTACCCATGCATTACCATAGTAACAGCATACAGTGAGTACAAACTAGGCGTGTGCAATGCTTGATGCGGCGATTTTAAAACTGAACATAGGAAATACACATGGGGGCTATGTTCAGTGATAAAATATCCACACGGTATAATATTATACAACAAAAATATTCAAAAACACGAAACAAAGCTAAAAAACAAAAGGAATATTGATATTAAGGGGTAAGGTACTGTAACAAAACAATCAGATTTGAAGAGGTCTTTCTTGACTCATTGTTGTTCTTAAATAATTTTTTAAGAGTTTTAATTTTGAAAACGACCGCTCCCCACTGACTACAGTGACTGGAAGAGACAGCATTATTCGTAATACGATCGCTATATTCGGAAAATCCGCAGTTAAATCATATTTGTATATGGTTGACAAGACATCAAATGGTGCATTTATGGATATC
>JASKGO010004726.1:0-22322 GCA_030556065.1 Holobus sp. GC000080
ATATTTTAGGTGGACTAGAATTTTGATGTTAATAAGATAGTCGAAAAGGCGGATTCGATAACATTGATAGTTCTCCATATATGGGTAGTCGGCCATTGGAAACAATCACCCTGTATATACGTGTATAACTGTATATTAAAGTTAGCGCTCCTCCTTAGTCCTTTGGTCCTTATTGTTTTCTCTCGACGCAGTAATTAAATCGTTTCGTTCGTTGGGAAAGCGCACACTTGAGTTCCTCTTCGATGATGGCGGTGGTGGTGGTGGCGAGCGGCAGTGGTGCGGCCGCGTGTGAAATAAAACGAAAAAGAGCAAAAAGTACGATAATTTATCATCGGCTTTTCGTAATTTTTTCCCTCTCTAGTGCTCTCTCCGTTTCGCCCCCTTTCGAGTTGCCGAAACCGGTTCTCTCACAATAAGATGCGGAACATATCGTTTGCAGATATCGCGCCCTAATAATTAATGATCGTTTCTTTTATTTAATGCCTCTCATTTATTCAACTATTCGCTTTTTAGTACGGCTTTATTGAAAATTTCCACATTTTCTTTGTTTCTGTCTACAGTCTCTTAGTTTCTTACACTTTTTGTACACCAAAAGTTTAAGTTCAAGAGACAATTTTTTGTTATTTTTTTAAATCTTTGTTTTTTGTTTAAAGAGGGCTTTTGTTTATTAAATATTTACAATTAATGTAAAGCTAATATAGAATTTAGCAAGTTTTTTAATTTTGCTTTCAAGGAATCATTTATTTATTTATTAATGCATTCGTACATTTTCCTCCTCCAGTTTTTAATTAACTTTTTTTAATTAATAAATAATTTGGTTTAAAATACTTAAAAACGCTTTTTTAATACAAAATCAACATTTGAATTTGTTTTATAGTTGAAAACAGAGAAAATCAGTTTTAAAAATATACTATTCTTAAAAAGTCACAGCTTTTAATGGTTTTGAATATATAAATATTTGAAGTGAATTTTTTTTAACCAATTTATCAATATCAATTTCAATGATTTTTTTTTTTTTTGAGTTAAATTCGAATCTGATATCAGTTTTTCCCCATTAACCATAGTTTTCTTAAAATTTATAACAAAACAAATTTAACCCTTTGTCATAATTAGTCATCAACAACATAAAAAATTACAGTCCTTAAGAAAAAAAATTCAATACAATTTATTAAAATAATATAATTTTGTACGCTATAATTTGGGGCTATTTCTCCAATTAAATAAAAAACATAGGTTAAAATTCTTAGTCACTTTTTTAAATAAAATTTACGTTTCTTTTATTGTTAAATTTAGAGAAATTCAGTTTTAAACTCTTGAAATTTTGAAATTTTACCATTCATAAGATCATAGGAGATTTTGATTTTTGACTTTTTATAAATAACGCAAGTTAATAGTAAAAAAATATTTTCATTATTTTATCCATTTTTAATGTATTTTAATTTATTTTTTTAAATAGATATCGAATCTGACATCAGTTTTTCTCCACTAACAGTTTCTTTATAATAACAAGAAGTGGTAATTTAGTGTTTTTATAGGTCTTTCGCTATGTTATTGTAATTTTTTGTCTTAATTAATTAGCTCAATAGCATTTAATTATACCGGGGTTAAGAAAATGAATAAAATGAACGAAAGAAATCTTTTAAAAAGTGTGTTTTTCTTTGTTGACATGAGTAACTAATTACCATTTTTAAACTTAATATTATTTTTTAATAAAAAATGAAATACAAATTGAAACAAAATCCAAGAATATATTTGGCTAAATAAGTTTAAAATCAATTAAGTTAGACGAAGTAAATATAATAGCAAAAATTAAACACAAAAACACAATAAATAACAATAAAACTTGATAAAAAAATTTAATAAAATAAAATTTTAGAACAGAAAAAGCCAATTTTATAGCAAATAAACAAGAAAAAAAAAACGACCACAAAAGGAGCTCTTCATCATCGCGAATGGCAAGGAAAAACAGGCGAAAGTTTTCCCAAACATAAAGAAAAGCGAGAAAAATCGCGCGTTTATTGTTATATTCCTACGTAAATTTTGTGCCGTTGTTTTTCTTTATTCTCGTGCTTTTTTTCTATTCGTAAGATTTGGGGCCATAAGTTCTCCGCTGGTTGTATATGGTGTGTACGTTGTGCAAGGGAAATGGACAAATCGCAACGCATTTATCTTGCGGCCAAAGTGAAACTACAAAGTGGAAATTGCAAAGATACAGAAGAGAAACACTAAGCAAGGAGAGACGACCTAAGAAGATCTTCGGTTACTGCCGCTGCTGCTGCAATACTCTTGCGCTTCTTGTTTCCACTTCTTTCGCTATTGCTGTACATACATAAAGCAGAGGGAAACTTTTTAAAAAGTCAGCAGCTCCGGTACGCGGGTGAATAACGGGCCTAGAAGTAATACTAATTCAAAGACACGACTTTCAACATCGCGAGCCATTTGTAAGGCGATATCTTAAGCATTGCGCATTATTCAACTTATATAACTTATTTGTTACCTGTTTCTAAGTTTGTTTTTTTATTTTACTTTTTTTTTTTCCTTTAAACTTTTTGGCTTTTGTATTATAGTTTACTTGGTTTATTTTCATTTTCTTGAAAATAATGCCTTCAAATTATTTACATCGAATAATTACGTTTTATTACATTTTATTTCAGTAGCGGAAAGTTGGTTTTTAATTCTGTTGAAGTGTGTGATGAGAGTTCTACATGCAACAGCAAAAAGTATCGGTTTCTTAACGAAGATTCAATATTATTGTTTCTTTGATGACGATGGCAGTGCGCTCGTCGAAAATAAAGTGCCGTTGTTTGAAGAACAATTAGTCAGTATTTATTTACTTAACAACCCCTAAGCAAAGGAAGTACTAAAATAGTAATCATTAGCATTAACACCATGCCTGATGTTTATTATTAGAACATTTACGACTCCATTAAAGTGAAGAAGTTTTTTATGTCCATTCATTTCCATCGGGCGCTGATATTATTCGCCTGGGTGCGTTAAAAGATTTACTTTTAGAAATCTTTGTCTTCAGTTTTACCAAACTGGCGATAGACATCCTTCTCCGTCGTAGAATTACGTTTTCCACTGAATATTCTTTTTAAGAAATTACTTAGAAAATTAATCTATTCAGCCAGTTTAAGCAGAAATAATTTACAGTTTTACATGTTTTTACACTTTGTGGAAGTTTTAATAAAAAATCCCGAAAATTGTTTATTTATACTGACAAACCATAAAAAAAATAATCACCAAAGTGATTTGAACACTAAGGCACACTATAAAAATAATTTTGAGATTTTTGGCGAAAATTTCGGAATAATTTAGTAGATTTTATTCTTTGGCTATTAATTAAAACCAATAAGAACATAAATAATAGCTTTGTTAATCGATCGGGGTAAAATAATAAAACGCTGGCAGAATGCTTGCTTGCACAGAGAACAAAAACCTATCAATCATAAACTGGTTAGAGAAGATATAAGCGCTAAGACAGTTGGACAGTTATTAATGCAGCCTCGTTTCAATTAATTTTATGGCAAGCACACCTTATTTGAGGCGCAACTATCAATTTCCACGTTGCTCGATCCGATGCGCCCTTCTTCAGCCGCCGCCGCCGACCCCCGCATCGCCATCCGCCGCATGAAAAATCGCTCGCCTATTTACAGAAATTGTTATGGTCCCGGAACTAAACTTTGATTTGTGGCCGTACTAAAAGGATTTTTTTCCGGAAATCATCATAATACGCTTTACAACGCACACATCCAACATAGCTAAATCGTGTCCTGATATATCCTTTGCTCTTTCAATTTACGTTTCGTTTATTTCTTATTTTTATTTATTTTTCATTTATTTATTTGATACATGAAAATGGAAGTCGCAACTGTGGGAATTTTCACGTTCGAGTCGTAAATTTTCAGTTTTATACGGCTGATAATATTACTAATAAAACGCCATTTTTATAGCTCTGTAATGCTAATGATTAATCAGCTTCGTTTCATACGTTTTTATTAACAGTAAAAAACGTGCAAATAATTTACGACTTATGTGCAACTTATGTAATACATATACAGAAAAAGAGTAAATAGGTTTAGAAGGAAGAAGAGAGAAATCTAGGTGGATGGATGTATTTAAGTTGGTATTTGTTCGGCGGCGGAAATTAAATTTATTCTTCCAGTTTCTGCAGCATCGGTGGGGGCGGCTAGATGCCTAGCTGTATAGTATGGGAATGCGATGCACAGTGTGAATCCGGCTCGGGAATTTTTATGTATCGTCCCCTGTTAGACGCATGTAAAGCAGCATCCCTTATTTTTTATGCATTGCTCGACTCTTCCACTTTTTTCCTCACCACTTTCTTCAACACTTCTTGCGTCGATGAAAATTCTACTGCTTTCAATTAAAATATCATTTCCTATTTTATTTTTTTCTTTACCATGTCTTTTCGTAACTTGTTCCTTAACTACTTAATCGAAGTTAAGCCTTTTTACAATTATTAACTTAATTTTCATTTAGTTAACCTCATTGTAACCTATTAATAGTTTCAATGAACATCCTGTTTATGGTGCCCATCATAACAGTAGTAGCCCCTATCTATATTTCTAAACTAGGCAACCCTCTAAGTTAAATTTAAAGGTTATGTATATGGACAATAGTGTGTCCTTGAAACTAATAAAACAGTTGTGTCATGTTGTAGATGGCGCTGTATTGGTATTTAATACCTATTTTTTGTTTTGCATTAAAAAAAAGATATACATTGTGACACCTTATTTTAAAGCGTATTTAATGGAGAATTCAAATTGACAACTATTTTTGTTTTTACCTGTCACTGTTGTCTGTAATTTGTAAAGAAATCTTGCGTCTTTTGTTCAATCTTAAGCGAATTATTACGCACTAATATCTGTATTCACATTCTAGAATTTGAACTTTTTGGGTTGCCCTTTTAATGCCTTTATACTGTAAAAATATTCCCAGAAGCAACAAATTTAAATTGAAAAGAGCAGTCTAATGAAATCGTATTTAAATATAAAAAATAAAAAAAACGAAAAAACGATTGAGTGATTGGAAAGCATGCAGAAGGCATTGGAAATTACTCGCGACTCGTATTCGGTATTTGGCAATAAAAATGATTTATTATTGCGATTCGGTAGCGCTGAATGCGTTGTCAAGCACGCATTTGCGAACACAGCGAGAGCATCAGCAGCGCAACAACAAGAGAGCTGTTTTGTCCTCTCTCGATGGCAGCGTTTACATTATTCGAAGCGAAGAGAGAGTAACGGCTCGTGTTTTTCCCATTTGCTTCGTCATTGTTATAGTGGAGTCCGTTCGGGGGTGGCGTGGTGTGGTTATTCGGCCGCTTCGCTTCCACTGTACCTTTCCGCATAGTATTCGCAACGATGCGAGATGCGACGGAACGGAGAAAGGGGAAAGTCCTTTTTTGCGTGCAGCCGACACGAACAGATATCTGGCAGGACTTATTATCCTGCATGCAACACACAGAGCCCATAATAGGACAACGGCGGCGAATCAAATCGGGGAATAACAAAGTGTAAGAAGTGCACGGATAAATCACGCGAAATGCAACAACAATTGGAAGGATAGATGCTTCTTTCTAAGGGTTACAGCAGCAGCGGCAACGAAAATGCGGCGAAAATTCGAGAGACTCGTAAATCCTCGCTGGGATCAAGACTTTTCGCATCGTTTATTTATTGTTATTGATTTTCTCCATGCTATAATACTACTAGATGTACTTTGCTGAAAATGTATGATTTGCATTTCCGAGGGTTTCGGTGACTGTCTTGTTTTTAATGTTGTTAGTATCAATATTTGTGTTGCAAATATGTAATTCTGCAATTTAAAATATGAAATGTTTATTGTTGATCCTTATGGCAAATAAGCAAATGTTTTACTATGATTCATTGTTTTGGAAAGCTCTAGGAAAATTGTTTTTAAACTATTGAAGGAATTTTCAATTTATCCTTCAAAATTTATAATTCTTTTCATTTATAAAAGATGGTCAGTTAGAAGAGATAATTAAATCAAATAGTTTGGATACAAACTTACTTAAAAAAAAGTCATAGCTTAGAAACCCGATAACAAAAAAATATTTTTTTATAATTGCATTATCCTAATAGGTAACCGTATAATGGGTGAGCCATTACAAAAAAGAACAAAATAAATTATATTTTTGATAGTTTTGATTTCTAATCGAAACATTTTAAGTTTGGCGAGTAAATTAGTATATCAATAAATGGGCGCCAGGTTTGAAAATCAATAATCAATTTTTGAATTTTATTAATTATTATTCCTTGCGTTAAAAGTGCAGCTTAATCAGGTATAGTCGGAAATGTTTCCTGAAAATTGAAATCAACACGGTCCATGGAATAAAACATTATATTGAAAATTTTAAATTTACCATTTCCAGAATAATCAGATGATAAAACTAATTTAACAGACGGATTCAATTAATCCACCTGTTTACTAAATAGAAGTTAAAAAAAAAAAAAACTGAAAAAAATTTCAATCTAGAAATCACTTTCTTTGAAGTTATAGTATAGAAGAAGTATAGAAAAACAAATTTCTTTGAGACCCGCGCAAAACTTAAACTAGATTCCACTATTTTCTCCAAGCGGGAGAAAAAAAAAGGAAAACTTGTAAACCAAAACTTATATCGACCAATATTTCTGCGGCAAATATGAACCGGCCTTTAAATGCCAATTTCCAGTTTGGAAAATGCACATAAAGACCTAAAGAAAGACCTAAAGAAAGACCTAAAGAAAGGAAGAGAGAGACGGGGCAATAAACACACACTGAACAGAGATATAGAAAGGAAGGCCAAAAGCGATTCTGAAGTGTTTGTGCAGGATTGAGAGGGTTTAACTTAAGATGCAAATAAGTCGACCGTAAATCGGAATACCGAGTACACATAGAATAGAGAAAGTCTATACGTGCCGCCTCCAGGCCTCCCGAAAGTCCGTCACACATCTTTTATGCCCCGGCTCCTGCTCCTGCTCGCACTCCATACGAAATCTACGACGCTATACGTCGGAACATAAATTGTTGTTTTTGCCACAAAGTCGATTTCTTTGATTCGCCCGTTCGCAGTTGGCAGTTCGCAGTTCGCCACCACCGGCAGACCGACCGAGCAACCAACACAAGAGCAACCAGAGCCGGAATCTGAGCCCGTGGAATTTGCAATAACATTCGCAGTCGCACACATATTTTCACACACCCGATACTCGTACAAACACGGCCACCAATACACCGACTGCAGAAAACTATGTTAATAGAGAATGTTTCCAGAATATGAAATACCTCGGCAAGGAAATCGATTCTATAACTTGATATTTTTTTCATATTTCAAATGGAATGCTTTTTTTTTCGTTTTTTTTTTTTATTCATTTTTCTGTTTGTTTTTTGTTTTGTTTGGGGTTTTTAAAGAGTGGTACAGTGGGTTGAGAGGTGTTTCCAAATGTCTGTCTGTATGAAAAGTTATTTATTGTTTTTGCAACCCTCTTTTCGGGAAATGCGTCGGGTTGGGGGGGTATTAAAGCAGTCGTGGGTGAATTTGTGCGCTCGAATATATAGGGAATATGTATAGGAATATTGGGGAAACACAAAGAGGAAACTTTACACTTACAGTACAGAACAGTGGAACGCATATGAAAAAAAATGCCGTCATTTCACGCTCGCTGCCGTCACTTAGAATCGGAGCAAATAATCTGCGAAAGTCGGAGGAAAATGGAAAATCTTCGTTTTGCCCTATGTACCATACTGCTGTGCTCCGATCGATCGATTTTGCCCTTGTTTGTTCTTAATAGACTGCTATTTACAACTTATTTACATTGATTTTCTTTCTATATTTTTTGTTTGTTGTAATATAAATTTTGTAATATTGCTTTTTCCTTTTGTTTATTTCTTTAAAAAATCATAGAGAAAATTTTTGAAGATTTAAAGAGAAATTTGATTTAAAAATAAAATATAGATTGGAAAGTATTTTGGGAGATTTTATTAAATATACATTTTTTTAAATAATTTTCAGTTAAGAAGGATTTTTTTCCTCAATATTTTTTTATTACTATCAAATTTATTATTTTATAATTGCCAGATTATAAATGTCTAAAATTTTAATAATATATTCGCTTTAATTAATTAAAAATTCAAAACAATTAATACTACAAGCTGAAACTTCAGTTAAAAAAGTTTTAAAAGTAAGAAAGTTAAATTATTTCATAGAAAAAAAGATTTTTGTAGATTTATAAAGACAAATTATAAAAAAATAGCTTAAAATTCCTAAAGAGAAATAAAATATTTGATTTGTGAAAGTGCTTATTTTAATATCAGTTTTTTTTATGACCAATAAATGCAAAAATCACCATATTAAAAACAAATATTCAGATTTTCAAAAAAAAAAATTGCAAAAAAAATGATATTAAAAAATATTTAATTAAGTTATAATAATGAATTTTCATCAGTTTTTAATTATTTCCAGCAAAGAATAATGAGTTGTAACTACATCACAAAAACAAAAATTAAGAAAACAATAAAAAAACAATTTTCCTGAAACAAAATTATTTAATAAACCAAACATTAAAATAACAAAAATTAAACAATCCAAACAAAGGAAAATTCTCCTTAAAACTCCCAAACTTAAACATAAATCAAGAAATAAACTTTGAATGAACGTGGAGAGAGCCAAAGTACACAGACAATGAGCAAAACCGAAAATGAAGTCCCAATTAAACTGGAAACGAGTGCAACAAATTTCCTGTAAATTGAAATTCGCAAATGGCTTTTAACCTTTTCTTCTTCTCTTCACTCCGAGATCCCATTCATATGCCGATACCGCCCCCGCTTTGCTCTCTCTCTCTCTCTCTTCCTTTCTTTCTGCAGAGTTATCCGTTCACGAGCTAATAACCAAACAGAGTAAGATAGAAAGAGTTCAAAAGTGAGAGTGAAATAAAAACACGCGAGCACATAAATTCGGCTCTTGAATGTATATATATATATATTTAAATATCGTTCATTTGGCTGAGGACGAGGGGCGCGTTTCACCCTCATTAGGAATATAAATTAACTTCCCTCTTAAGGAATGTGCTTTGCTGCATGCAGCAGCAGCAGCAAGAGCACACTAAAAGCCTCTGTTTGCATAAAAGGATAATATACATCTCGAGGGCGACGTGTTTCATCATCGAGAGCCTCCGCAGCCTTGGGGGGCGGCAAAGCTTACGGACTATTACTTAAACCCCGGCTCAAGGAACCCCGTGTGTTTTTTATTTTTTTATTTGCATGTTCAATTAATAAAATTTATTAACGTCTTTAGCCGAAAGGTAATTATAACATTAGAACTGAAGTACTGAAGCAGTGAAGCGGAAAACAAACGCAGAATATTTTAAGGAATCTAATTAGGAATGTCGGAAATAATTTTAAATTTTAATGATGAGGAAAAGATGACTCTGAGATCAAAGGGCGAGAAAAGTGGCTATCAAAAAAAAAAAAAAAAAAAAAACAGAAAAAGCACAGAAAAAAGAGAAGACAAAGAAGAGAGGAGAGAGTATATGAGCAATTTCTGTGTCATTTTTAATTGGCGCCCTAAACGATGTCATTAAAACATCGAAGCGCTGAAACGATTATTATTTAATACCGACAGGGCGCTGCAGAGACGTGCTTTCATAAACGCACACAGAGCAGCGCGACCGTTAAATAATTTACGATCAATTTTATTACGTCGTCGTAAAAACTGTCTTTAACAAACTCAAACTTCAGCTTCACCCTCGTTCCTTCAATACCCATATCTCTTCTTTCATCTTTCATATATTATACAGGGTGGCCGTTTTCTCAACCTACCCCTGTGTATGGGTAAGGTAATTTCTGCAGTTCTAAAAATTAATTCTTAGACGCATTTTGATATAGAATCAAAAATGTAAATTAAAATTTTATTTTTTATACTTTAAATAACACCTTGAACCTTGAGTGAAAACTTAACGGTTTTTCCAAGTGAAAACAACACTTTTAACTTTTCTAACTGAGATCACGCTTAAAAATGAATCCTGTTAATTTCAATTCAATCTTTTTGACTGTCTAAATCAGGAATAGTAACCAAAATATTTTCTATATTAGTTCAATAACGTTTGGTACTTTATAAATAAATCGAGTTTATTTTTTATTGTTAAGATATGGAATCTTTTAGAAAATATTTTTCTATTATTTTATTTTGAAGGAGTTGAAACTGCATTATAAAATATTTTTTGATGAAACTGAGCGAAAAGTAACATTTTTAAGGATCGTTCAATTAAAAAATAATAATTTTTTATTCTAATCACAAAAAAAATAATTCTTGGTTTGTTTTAAATTTTACTGACATTTTCCTAATCCGAACATAGATAACTTCTGCAGTTTTAAAGATAGGGATTTAGTCAAATTGACACAAAGTAGACACAATCCTTGAAAACCGTCGATTTCTTTGGATAATTTATTCCTAGATTTTTTTTAGCATAGACAAAAAGTAATATTGGTTCCTAACAGAAATATTATCCATTGAGAAAATGGCCACCCTGTATATCTTATGAAGCGCACATCGTGCAAGCAATAAGTGAAAAATAAAAATGAGAATTTACAACGAGATTTATATTTTATAGAGTAAAGCTCTATACGTACAGAGCAATATGCAAGCTAAAAGAATTAGAACTGCTATATACACGACATTACATATTATGTACATACAGTAATGTAGTAAATAGACGAGAGGAAGTAAAGAAGAGAGAGGTAGAGAGAGAAAGAGAGAGTGAGAGAGAGTACGGTGTGTAATCCATAAGGGTAGTTGGTCGGTCGGTGTTGTTGCGGCGTCGGAAAATAAGGGCGAAACGGTGTTGCGGTTCGCGCCGAATAAATCAAGGCACATCTGGTGCGCGATAAGGAAGGAAGGGAAAACTACCGACAGGTTATCAGAACTGGGGGAGATTACAGGACAGGTGTCACATCCCATGTACCATGCAGGCACAGTTTCACACACCCTTAAAACTATCTTCCATCCTATCGAGAGCAAACTACCTAAACTGTGTTCGCCACTTGTCCCCAACTGATAAAACGCATATTTTCAAATTAAAACTTTCTCTTTCTGTCTGCCTCTCTGTAGTACTTTATTTTCTTTTCAACTTTAAATAACTTAGTTTAGTTTTTTTTTATTTTGAGTTGGTTATTTTTTGTCTTAATTCGAAAGATTTAAAAGCTTAGCTAATGAATTTATTTTTTATTTTCACAATTATCAATTGTTTTTTTTTAATTATATTTTTTTTATTTACTTTAAAAGCATTTTTTATTGTTTTCAGAAGCGCTCAACTATACATACAGGATGTATTAGCTAAACGGGCCCAACATTAAATTTCTAAACAATTTTCCATTCTTTTTCAAAATAAAATTTCATTTAAAATAAGCGTTTTGTAATTGAAATAAAAACATAGCTTTTGAAAATATTTCTCCCAAATATTTCTTATATTCTGATTACAATTATAAAAAAAATTAAAGAATTGTCAAAAATTTAACCGATAAACATTATCCTACACTTAAAAAAAACCTTTCAAACACACGAACAATTAAAACAAAGAAAACAAAAGTGTTGATTAGGATTTTTTTAATTTGAAAAAGTAAATTTAAATTGCGATAATTATGTTTTTATAGATTTTATTCAATTGTTATTTTTTTTTTAATTTAGTTTGAAAGCTTTTTAATCAAATACATTTTTTAATTGCAAATAGTATTGAAAAATTCAATAAGAAGTCATTTACAGTAAAGAAAGAATTTAGTAAGAAATTCAGCTTTTTTCAATTTAGAACGTGTTTGAAAAAATGAAGTTATTTTGAATTTAAAATGATAATTTTTTAGATTTTTTCTCGAACACCCTATGCAATTTATGGAATATTTTTTTTATTTAATATAAACGTACATACGTATCTCCGTAATAATTAATAAAAAGAATTGTTCAATAAGTTTAAAAAATGTAAAAGATATGATTTTTTTATTAAGACAATGAATTTTACAAAAGTAACCGGAAGTCGGCAATATCTTGAAAAGTAGACCTAATAGAAAAAAACTTTTTTTACAAAATCGTTTTTATTTTAAAAAGAGAATCTAAATATGATATAAAAATTGGGGTGTCCCATTTAAAATATCAAAGTTGATATCAACTTCCGGTATAACCGGAAGTGTTCAAGGGCTGAAAATATTTTAGATAAGTGGGGCATTGGGAATAAATATGAGTGCGGAAAGAAAAAATGACCTATGTGCTATAGTTCTCCCAAAACAAATGCCCTAAGCTGAAAAACGAATACCCTGTACAGGATGTACAGGATACGTACAGAAATATGAATGTAATAATTATAATGGGTTTTTTAATTAACTAATTTCTAAATTACTATCACAACGCAACTTATAGGTTATTTTTCAGTTAGTCTAAAAGAAAAATTATTGAAACTGCGAATTTTTTTCATTGTGACATCACTTTATTTTGGGGAATCCCCAATTACTTAGTAGAAGTAGTCTAATCTTGAGATACTTTCACAACAACAAATTTATGACAATTTTTTTGATTTTAATTTGGCATATATTAACTTTTTTCTGAAAAATTCAAATTATTTAATACTATATTACAATTTGATCAATATTGTCGAAGATGAGCGATCCCGGTGCGGTCTTTTTCTGTTTGGCAGATGTGTAGAATAAAAACGTCTAACACTATTATTTTTAAATAATTAATAATTATTGAATCAAATGTTCAGGTTAGGATTAGGTTATAAAGCATAACAAATATCAAAAAAGAAAAATGTAAATAATTAAAAATAAAAATAAACCACTTCCGGGCAGGAGCTTTTTTAAAATAAAAGATGGACGCTTTTGGTTTTTCGCCACTTTCATTATGACTATATGCAATATGTATGTATATGTTGAATGAAACTTCGAGAAGAAAGAAAGGCCTCTCATAATAAAATCGAAATAAGAAACGTCGCCTAAGCGAGATTGCTTCATCTAGTCTACGCTGTGGACGCTGTGGTGTTATCTTCTTTCTATTCATATTCTCTATCGACTTGAACGTCTTCATTTTGTAGCAACTCTTTTGTACATGAGAGCAACAAGAAAACTTGTCCGGAGGACTCTAAGAAGACCCCTCTTGGCTCTTACAGTCACTGCATGCTACATTAACTTCGCTTTGTGCGTTGCTTTTTTGCATCTTGGGGTTGTTTTTTTGTTGCAATCAAGTATTATTAAAAAAAATAAACGAAAAATGTTTTGTTGTTCGAACGAAATAATTTTATTTTGTTATTAAGGATCCATGGAACTTAAAAAATATATAAAGTAAAAATTTTTTATATTTTTTTTTAATTTTCTGAATTTATCCATTTCCTAGGAATTTTTATTAAATTAAAAATTGCAAAACAATAACTTGAAAAGAAATTTATATACTATAGAAATTAAATAATTAATTAATATGCACAATTTAGAGACTTTATTGAATTACGTACTTTGTAGATAAGTTAAAACGCTCTTTAATTAACAAAACAAAGGTAATCCCGTTAACTTCGCAGTTAAAACTAACAAAACTCGCAGTGTGCATCGCGTTAGCTGTACAAGAAGCAAGAGAAATTAACTAAAAACGATTTTTAATTAAAGCAAACAAGCATTTATTAATATAGTGAGATGTGCATGCATTTGTGCAAGGGAAAGGGTGTTTAAGAATTTTCATCTAAGATATTCATATTCCCACTCTCTCTCTGGAGAAGTAGTTTACGAGGTGCTGATGGCAAATACAGGAGTGTACGTGTTTAAATAATAGGTGTTCCGTTCGCTGAGAAATTGGTCTGAGGGGAAATTACAAAGTAATACAAATTTTTATTTTATCTTCGGGAGCCGAAAGTAATAGCCACCGCACATTGGAATCTAACAATAGCAACTGCTCCATATTTAAAGCTATTAGAAAACTTATTGTGGACTCTTCTGCATTCGATTTCCCAATAGGAATTTTCTTATCGGTATTTTCTATACAGTAAAAATTATATTTGGCATCAATTTTTTTATGAATTCTATTGGCACTGTTTCTTGAAAATTCGATCAATTATATTCAATTAGAATAGAATCTAATATCAGGAAGTGTGTAAACAATTTCAATATTCGAAATTTTAACTTTTAATTAGTGGTATTATTGTATCACAATAAAAGATTGAAAGTTAAACTGAACAGATTTACAAATATTTGAAAATTAAAACCTTTAAGAGACTCAAAAAGACCGAAATTTTGACATAGGGCATAACAATCACAAAGTTTGTTCAAAATTTCCCGCAACTGTTTTCATCGCAAGCAATCTAAACATTTATAATATACAAAAAGCGGGCGACGATCTTGGGGCAAAGTGGTTCACTTGAAAAATGTATACGGTAGCGTTTAAATTTTAAAAGGCCCGGAAGGAATTTTCAGCCAAACTTATTGTGGAGCCGCTGAAACTGAGGCGCTCCATAGCAATAAAAGCAATTTTGCGTAATTAAAAATGAATGAAAATCGCACGGGGCCGCTTCGGAATGTGGTTTTAATTAGGAATTAAAGGGTGGTCTGGTAATAGCGACCCGCTGATTGAACAGAAATTGCATCATTTTCACTTGCAGGTTCCTCCTAACTTATGTTCCACGCCAGACTAACCGTTCCCACTTCGCCTGTCTAAACGTCTGCTTAGCGTAATTACGTGCGAAAAGTTCGAAAGTTCACTTTATGGCCGATTTTGTTTTTTATATCCGCGAGCTACGTGTACATTTTCATTTCGAATTGAATTTTTTGTTTTTGACATGTTTTCATTTTCGATGTGTGCACCAGTGTACATAGACACGGAGGGAATTAATTGAAGACACGGGTGCGCTCGCTAGTTGACGAAAACTAATTTACACCTTAAACACCAGTCATCAGTCGCAAAACTATTTTAGCACAATTTGTGTACGCAAATTACATTCAAATTAATTAAATTGAAGCGTTTCCCTCTTAATTAAGATGCGTGTTATGTTCAAAGTGGTGTCATTGGTCTTTCATTTTATCAGACTTGATTAGTATTTTCAGTATATTAAACATTTTAAGGTATTGGATAATTTTTTTCCTTTAATTTCCACAATAGGATAGTTTTTATAGTATGCTCTCATTATACCAAAATTTTGCATTGTTGATAAAAATAGAATGATTAAAATCCGTTTATTTTTCTTCATTAATCAATCATATTTTGTGACAGAAGGTATTTGGTTTTTCCTTATGATGTGCTAAGATAAGAAAAAAGTATGTGAGGGTATGAAAAACCCTCTCAATATAAATGAAAAGCTATTTGGTCAAAAAACAAACAAAATTTGCTGTAAAAAAATTACGGTACGGCCGTATTTACACTGAACGCCATAGTTACCGGCGCCTTCACATCCAAATAAAGAGTAGTTCAATGATTTTAATTCGCTTCTCTATTAAAATTTTGCCTTAATTTCATTTTAATTATTAATTTTTAATTTAAAAAAAATTATTGATTTATAAAATGTACAAATTAGAATTACCTTAATTTACGGCGCCTTCACAATCACCATTTTTAATTTCTAGCTAAATTCACATTCATAACTTCAATTGTTCATAACTTCAATTGTCACGATTGAAAAAAAAACTATATATATTATTATCAAATTATTACTGCTGCTCCAATTTTAAAAATTTATAAATATCTTCCACTTGTTTGTTCTGCATAAAATTCATTCTAATTCTATCGATTAATAATTTATATTTTGCTAACAATTAATAATCTTAATTAAATGAAGTAAAATTATATCTTAAATAGAATTTGTTGAAATATTTGGCAAGCCCAGTATATACTGCTTTTTCAGATGTAAAAAATGATAATTATGTTTTCGAGATCCATTATTGGATAAAAATAATATTAAACAAAATTAGTTTCCGATCCACTGGCAAAGAACAAAACGTTAGCGGAAAGTACTCCAGAGGCTCGCAAAAATATCATCAATGCTTTAGGTAGTATAAAGAGAGAGAGAGAGAGAGAGAGAAAGAGGTGGAGTCATTCAAAACGATTGTTATTATTGAAAGGAATAGGTGAAATTTGGAATCCCAAAACGGTAACGCCGATGTGAATATTGGTTGCGAATTGACTATAAATAGTTCGAAAAGAGGGTAAATATTGGCTGGAAAGACACGCATTTAGGGCCTTTTAAAGTGCGCCTGTGTGTATATCCCTTTAATGGAAGGGAAATTGTATGGAAGAATGTTTTCTGGCCTTAGTAAAAATCCTTTTAGCACGCAATGCACGGCTCCAAATCGAACAATAAGTGGAAAGTGTTACGGGAGCGACGACGAAAAGCAAAAAGTAACACGCTCTAATCACTTTTTTTTTTCACTTATATAGCACAATCCTTAATTTTAAGAGATGTTTTCGTTGAAAAAAAAAATAGTACAACCTGTACAACTAATACTATTCACTAGTGGACATCACGAAAAATAAAAAGAATAAAAGGCTCATTTTAAATTTCCCGATTATGACTGATAAAAGTTGCTACGAGAGTCAAAGGAATTTATTCATTGCACGATCTAATGAATGTCTACATGTTTTCCAAAGGTTTCATGCGGTTGACAACATCATACGTTTTTTTTTTTTTTGCAATTGCTCCGAGCTTTTCGCATGCGGAATTTGCATTTTTGATTATACTTTATCGCGTCGCGTCGCCTTTTTTACTTTTTCGATCGTGGTTTGTAACTGTATGTACATATTATTACTATCAGCGATGAAACGTGTAATTTGAATAATATTCCAATATAATCGATGGACGGGGTGCAAAAGAGAGGGCCATTTTGTGTCCGTTCGACGATAGTGCCGATGGTGGTACGGTATCGGAATGTATTTGTGTGACAATTGTTTGCGTACGTCGATGAACCGGCGTATTTGGTTGACTGGGCTAATTTCGGATGCACTTTCCGTGCTTCCGGTCAAATATTTGAAGGGCTTAAGGGTAAAAGGTTTCGTCGAAAAACATGTAAATTTATTACTGCGAGCCACCCTCTTATATTTAATCGCATTTTCCACATTTATTTTCCCTTGAAACCGCCGCTCGCGCCACGCATACGTCTTCATATAAAGGCTTTGGCTTTTTGTCGACTAATTCGATGCATACAGTATGAACCGTTGAAGCCTTTTAGAAGCTAGGCTACGGGAAAATATTTAAGTACCTAATTTAATAACGCATTTAGATGTAGTTCAATCTTTTCATTCTATAGTTATTTAATCCTACGATGAAGTTATTTTTGGTTTTGGTAATTGATTTATAGTTTAGAGACACGTTTTTGCACATTCTGCGAAATAAATTAAATTTTTTTTACAAATTTTGTTTGCAAATTATTAAAATTATAAAGTGCATAAACAGCATATGCGCTACGTTTATAAATTGCATTTGCCCCGCTCGCAATATAATCAAATAAGCAAATACGATTTCGCTCTGAATAGCATTTAATCTAATAAAGCAAATTGTTATGTTTAGTCAGATAATATTCAAAAATAAGAACAAATATTTAGTTTCAACGTTTATTTTGTTAATTTTATCTGTGATTTTTCATAAAGATTTAAAATGGCAACGGTCGCATTGTTTTTTATCAACCATCAAATGAAAGGTATTAAACTTTATTTATAAAATTTGTAAATTTTAGTTATAAACTAAATTGTTAATAATTTATAATTTACATTTATTGCGAACTTTCTTATTTTCTTGACTGGTTCTTTTGAGAAGATTTTTAACGATTTTGAAAGAAAAATAAAATGTAATTATGTAACTCACTAATCACTTCAGTTACATATCTGAAAACGAAAAAAGAAACAACGATTAATTAAAATTAATTTAGTACGATCAATATAACTTATAATTGAGAAGATTAGTGAAAAATTTCTTGAAAGATGCTGATGATAAGATCTTGATTGAACCTAATAATAAAATAAACGAAAATATGAAAAACTCACAATATAAATGAAAATCTATTTGATTATCAAACCAACAAAATTTGCTATAAAGAATGTGGGTAAGGCAATATTACACTGAGCGCCTGATTTCACGGCGCCTTCACATCCAATAAATAGAAGTTTAATCATTTTTATCTTCGTTTATATTGAAATTTTACCTTTATTACTTTATTATTCTTATTAATTATTAATTAAAACAATAATTTATTGATTTAGATAATGTACAGATTAGTATTACCTTTATATTCCGGCGCCTTCACTATCATTTTTTTATATCTTGCGAAATTCAAACTACAATAGTCACGACTGAACAAACAACTTTAGACTAATTACCAGATTCTTACTGCTATTCCAATTTTTAAAATTTACAATCATCACCTAATTATTGTTTGTTATTGCTAAAAATTGACTCTATTTGGGTCGATTTAAAATAATTTATATTTAGCAAATAAGTGTAATCTAAATGTGATTTAAACAATTTTCATTAATTTAAAAAAACTTATTTGAAGTATGTGCAAGATTGTACTCTTCATTGTGTGGCGAAACACTATTTATTTCAACCCCTTTGCCGGATAATCAACCCCGGCGGAGCACCTTAAGAAGTGCACCGCTACAATTGGGTAATGTATAACTGTAAACACAACTTTAACAGCGATACAAGTAAACGTTCTCAGCAGACAGAATAAAAAGACTAATGCGTGACTTTGCATTGACTAAAGATGATATCATTTAATGAATTTATTATTAAATTTTGTAACAAGTTAGATAAATATGATTATTTTATACTTTAACAAGGGAGCAAAATGGTAATGAACACACTTTCGTCTCCTTTCTGCTAAATTACAACCACTCGTATTTTTTGCGATAATGTCCTTAATGACTTTCCACGTGTCACCCTCTTTCCGGCTTGCACCACTCATGCTCCAACGTTTTATCACTTAAAAACGAATCAACGAGGCCGTAAATTGCGCAGGTGTGTAATAACTAAAAATTTATTAAATCTTATTTTTCATTTCGAGATAAGGCTACAGAGTTTCTCTATTTACAAGTTGAAACTCGTACATACTTAGATTCTTAGTTCATTTTATCTATCATGAATGATCTGCTTTTGTTAATAGTGAAATCGCACTATATTAAAAAAAAACTTAATGATCTTCTTTAAAATAAATATTTTAAAAATTCATATAGAGTCTTAATGGAAAAAATATATTATTTTTTCAAGGGTAAAGAAAATTGATTGACTTTAAAATTGATTGCTTCTCTGCAATATTAAAATATCTATTTTTCCTTTTATTAAAAAAAGCTTATTATCCTTAATGAATTTGCAATTATTTTGAAAAGAGAAAAAATGTTTAGGATATTTCATTAATATGAAAACTAAACGCACTGTCTATTGTCTGAGAATATGTACGTAGATGTAAGCGGAAAGCAATATAATTACGTTCATCGTTTAAGTCCTGCCGGTGACTTCTGGACTGCCAAAGGAGAAAAGCACATCAATTGGATTAATGAGACGATCGACACAATTTGTCGAAAACAGAGAATCCAATCAATCCGGCGAAGTAGCAAATGGCACGCAGCTTATTGCGATGACAAAAGTTAATGATAAGTCTTTGCAGATTATTAGACTCCACTTCTCTCTCTCTCTCTCTCTCTTTCTCTCTCTGTGCATTTCCATCTCTCTCACTCTTATGCAGAGACACACGGGGTAGACACGTAAACCCTAGAGTCTCTCCGCTCAGGGATTTGATTGATGCGTAAGCTTTCGATCATCAATGGAATGGTATATGCAAACACGGGTATAATTCGTCGCGTTTAATTGAAAATCAACGCACTATTAAACGCACCCTTAATTTCCTCTACTTATTATCCATATTGACGGTCTAACAAAGCGGTGCCATTGCTATTATTATTATTAGCAGGGAGTTGGTATGATGTGGTATGTTGTGATGTACTCGGTGTCCTTATACTTTGTCTATCTGTATTAAGAGTATGTGTACGGGTTGCTAACCCGAATTATTTGCATTAATTATGTCGATAGAGTTGCGCTTATGTTTACTGCTGCTTTCAATTACCAACTGGCACATTGCTCACCCTGTACTTATTGTCTCAATTTAATCCTTTGTTATTAGATTCTTTTTTATTTCGAAATTAAATTTTAATAAGAATTTAAAAAAAAAATTTTTTTTTCAGAAGACAAAACATATTTAATACAGTGTGGGCAATTAGTACGTAAAGATTGCCCCTATACTATTTAGTAAATTTTATTATATTATCAGTTATATCAACATCAATTGAAGACTTCAATTTTAAATTATTTCACTAAAAAAGTTACAATACTAAGTAACGTTTTTAAATAATTTATACTCTTTTTATAGTTAATATTTATAGTTAATATATATATATTACTTTTGGGAGGGATAAAAAATTCTTAATAAATTAATATTTTATGTGAGAATTTTTCTATTTTAAAAGGTCATGGCATGAAAATCCAATAAGAACATTTTTAAAACTAAGTGTGCAATACTAATGTCTAGGTCTGTTATAAATAGTTTTTTGTAATTTCATTTCAAAATTGACATTAAAATTGCCAAAAATAAAATAAATAGCCAGCTCAAGTCTTATGTGATTTTTGATATAAAATTTAAAATGAAATTAAGATTAAACTATTGACGATAGACCCCTCATGTTTGTATCATTAGAAAGGTTATTTAATGTAAAATAAAAATTCGTAAAGATATGCAGGGAGAATAATTTAAAAAATCGCAAGATTGGGGAAGCAAGGTGCTTCGCAAAATACTCTTTATAATTTAAATTTTTTTGTGAAAATTATAAGAATAATCTGCACTAAATTATTAAAATGAGGGTAATTAAAATTACTAGATATTATTTTCTAAAAAATTTTTTGTTCGGCTTATCTGTTAAGATTTTTCTTAGGGATTTATGAATCAGAGTTTATCATCATCAACAATAATTTATCCAAATTTTATTATAAATTAATATCACAACAATGAAAAACAATATTAAGCAAACTTTAACTAGACAACTATAAAGGGCTGTCGTAATTTTAAAAGGGTGCGCACTTTAAAATAAGGGCTTTTCCAAGATCTGCTGCATAAAAACTAAAAAGGGCACATTAAATACCATTACCTAAGTATTCTGACTTTAAGAAAAATTGTAATGGGGAGCAGGATAAAAATATATAGTTTACTTTTCGAAGTAATTCCCTATGCCTCGATGGAAAATATAACACGCTGTATATATCAAATTTAATAGTAACGGTGCAAATTAGAAATTTGCAATATACGGTAAGGCGGCAAGGTGAATGTCTGTTTACCTTTATGTAGGGCACAAGTAAGGTGTTATTGTACTTGTCACTTGTAACTTATCTAGTATGTGAACAGTGACTTCATTTAAGCATCTAAGGTAACACTGATTTTAGTTCGTTAATCAATTTTAGTGGTTTCAAAAAATAGAAAATATTATTTTCATTGTAAATTGCACGAGTTAAATGACACATACGGGATTATTGATGGAATTCATCCCTTAAAATAAAAAAAATCGAATAGATTGATTATAATGAAATTTAAATTAGAGTTAAAATTAAAATCAACAAAAAAATAATTAACACGGTTAAAGTGGAATTTAAAGTATCAATAATTAAGGTAAATTTTTCAAAATATTTATTCAAGATTATTGAAAACGTAAAAAATATATTTACCATAAATAATTCAAAATATTATCTAATTTAAATAAAGAAAACAATAAAATGTATTCAAAAATAATGGTCCGTAACATTAAAATTCCAAAATCAAAATTATTTATTTATTTATTTGAACTGTCCGGTGAGGGGCAATAAAAAAATATAAATATAAATTATCAAAATTTAAAAAAGAATAGAATCAAAAATTTATAATTTTAATAATAATTAGTTCACTCATAACCGTTTTAAAATTTAATGAAAATCGCACATATTAAATTAAAGAAGAAAAATCTATAAGAAAGCACCGGACATTAAAAGCACATATTATTTTTCAACGTGTTGATCAATTAAAATTTAAAATAAAGCGTAAAGTGTAATATTAAATTTTGCAATTAAAAAGGTAAATAAAAACGATTTAATTACCTACTGCATAACTAAATATAGATATAGTTATGAAGATGTCGGCTGATAAATAAATAAAGTAAATTTGAATCTATACCGTGTGTGCCAAATGAGAGTATACATAGGGATTTTACATGTACTTTTTATTACACTATGTATACTATCAAATGGCGCAAAGTCAATTGCATGGGAATCAAGGGGTTAAAGGAGTTGTCT
>JASKGO010004728.1:0-14522 GCA_030556065.1 Holobus sp. GC000080
AAAATTAAAATTTCAGAATGGACGATAACGAACTTTTCCTCATAGCAAAAGGTCCTTTATTACAAGTAGTTGGTAAATACGACATTTCCGGACGTATACTTGTATTACCGATCAACGGAAACGGAGACATTAATATTACCTTTGGTAAGTTTCACAGCTTTTTTTTTTTAGTAAAAACTAAAAAGAAAAGAAAATATGAACGAATTTTCATGCACTTTTAGTTGAGCCAACAGTGGAATATAGAGGTAAATTACATCTGGAAGAGCGCAAAGGTAAAAAGTACTACAAAGTGGAGAACGACGAGACAACCACGAATCAAATAACGGCCGTCAAACGAATCTACTTCAGGCTTGACAACTTGTTCAATGGTGACGAGCGTCTTGGGCCCGAAATGAATAGATTCCTAAACGACAACTGGCCCGAAGTGTTCGAAGAGTTACGGAAGCCAATCGAAAAAACTTGCGCCTACGTTATTATCAATTCTTTTGTAAACGGATTCTTTCTTAATGTTCCCATTGAAGATCTTTACAATCAATAATAGTTTTTCCTACCTTTCATGAAACTTTGTTAATTTAGTTTTAGCTGATTTTACAAACTTCTCGTGACTGATGTTATTATTTCATATCTGAGGAGTTTAAAATTGATAATTGGCAGGTGGTATTTATGCAAATCTTATGTTAAATTAATTACTATAATAATATAATAACTAAGCAATTATTATAACAATAATTAATAAAAATGGCAACGTTTAATGATATTCCGTTTTTTTTCCCTTTTTTTTTATTAAATTGCAGTTTTTCCGATATAAATTGCAAAGGGATTTTGTGTTTAAAGGTAAGCTGTTTCTTTGGATTTAAAATTTATGTTAAAAATGGCTTTTTTATTAATTAAAACGAGTCAAAAGCTCAAAAAAAAAAACTTAACATTTTTATACCTTTATTTAATTATCCTAAAATCGAAGATGATAAAGAGGTTTTTATAAAATTTGAAAAATAACTTTTTTTTTATTAAGAATATAATTTTCTTCATTCGCCTGTACATATAAAATGAACCAATAGAAATTTATTGAAATTGAATCAATTAAAAAGTGAAACTAGTAAAACTCATTCAATTTAATTGCCCCACTATTTTATACAGTCTTCAGTGCAAAAGTCATTTGAAAATAAAAATTCCCAGCCTTTTTACTAACCTGTATGAGGTGTCATCGGCAATAATTACTTATTTCCATTTTTTTCCATTTAGCTGAAAAATTATTTGTACTTGTCACTTACTTTCCTTGGAAACAGATTTTTCTAGAATAATGAAGCACTTTAATCCATTAATACAAACAAATAATATCAACGGTAAAAGTTGTACCCTTCACAACTGTTAATCGTTAATTACTAATGCAAAAATAAAAAAATTAAAAAATTAATGTCTTCTAGGAAAGTAAATTACATGGGCAAACGATATAATTATAACGTAATTATAAAAAAAAATCAATTGCTTTAATACCATAAATTTCATTACCAAAATGACGACGGTTAAAACTTAAAGTTTGAACTTGTACATGTAAAAATTAAAAATAATAATTACGTTGTTCACATTTTAATATAAAAACACTGCATAAAATCAAGGTTCAGTTTAGACGACGACTCCAGACGATTGCGTGTTGCAAAACTGTGAAAATGGTTTCGAAAACAATTGTCTTGATCCTGAGCATCCTTTGCCTGGCCAATGGAAAACAGCTGCGTAAGTATTGCTAAAGACTGAAATAATCAGATGAAGAATAGTAATTTTCAGCAAGCTTCATAAAGAAATGCAAATTGTCCGATCCGGACTTGGGCAACTGCGTGTTCGACCAATTGGAAGAATTTGCCAAACACATGACGGAACGTAATTTTCCAATACAATTTCTAATAACACAATACTTTTACTAATCAATTGCTAAAATTTCAGCAATTAAAGAGTTACATTTGCCCACATTGAGCCCTTTTCATATGGACCGCATAGAAATCCAAGTGACGCCCACGTTCCACGTCAAACTGGAAGAAATCGATGTTCTTAATTTAGACCAAGCAAAAATTGCCTCTCATGAGTAAATTACCAATTTGCATTTTACGCAATTAAAAAAATATAACAAACAATTATTTGCAGGGTCGATTTAAAAAAAGGAACATCCAAAATGGTAATACATTTCGACTCGATTACTTTGCTGGCCACTTACGACATCGACGGAAAAATTATGGTTTTGCCCATAAAAGGAAACGGACCTGCCAATATAACAGCTGGTAGAGATCAGTCTTCAAACCGGATATTCGCATAATAATTGCATAAATTGCAGGTGACTTCAATGTGGAATACAGCTTAAGGTTTGAAACGTATAAAAAAAAAGGTGTCGATTATTTTCACTTAACGGATAACAAATTTGATTTCACAACCGATAAAATCTACCTTAATTTCGGCAATCTTTTCAATGGAGACAAAGCTTTAGGTACTACTTTCTTGAATCTATTTAAACAAAATCAAGATTTTATTTAAATCAAAAAGTATACATAAATATCATAAATTGTAAATTCAAATGTTACAGGTGATCAAATGAATCAATTCCTGAATGAAAATGCCCAGGATGTCCTGAAGGAGTTCTATCCAGCGCTAAATACCGCCATTTCGTCAATCATCAATAAAATGTTTGACACCGTTGCGAATTATGTATCAGTGACCGATCTTTTCGATCCTTAAGATTACCAATCACTATACAATACTATACAGTACAATAGAAGAGTTTGTTTCTAAGAATAAATGATATGCTAGAGTAGTATTCTTTTCCGTAGCCATCAATAAAACACAGCTAAAAATACATCGGCAGTTCCAAAGTGTGTTTCGTGTTTTCAGTCTGCTTCTGAATATAACTAGAAGAGGAAGATTACTAGAAATAACTCCCGCATCGTTGAAAATTCGTTGCTTATAATGTGTTGTAAATCATTGCGGAGGTTCTGTTTTATTAGGAAGAGTTGATTTTGCTTAAAATTATGTGGATGAACTTTGGGATGCTTTTCCTGCTTTTTAAAGTTTGTTCATTGGAAAAAGCCAAAATCGGTAAGGTTAATTAAATTTCTCTAAATTTCGAAATTTTTTTTTTAACCAAAAATTAAAATTTACTAAAAATTGTGGAAATTTTAAACTAAAAAAAAAAGGTAATTTGCAGGAGGAATCTTTAATTTATCAGAAGAAACCGAAGAATTAGCATTTAGATACGCGGCTAATTTGCAAAACCACTACGATTTAAAACTATCCAGTGTGAGTGCCTTGGTGGACGAGAGCAACGTCTTGGAAGTGACAAAATCAACATGTAGTTTATTGCAAAACGAAATTGTGGCAATTTTCGGACCCAGTTCGGAAATGTCGCTGATGCACGTGCAATCGCTATGTGATAACAAAGAAATGCCGCACATATTGACCCACTGGGACACCAAAATAGAGTCGGAGCGTAACGTGGTGAATGTCCATCCTCATTCTTCGACGCTGTCCAGAGCTTTCGAACAGCTAATAGTAAAATACGAGTGGCGCAAGTTCACGCTTCTTTACGACGACGAGAACAGCCTGGCGAAGGTGTCGTCGCTGTTGATGATGGACAATAAAGTGTTTCGAATAACGGTGCGCCAATTGGAATTGGATTTGAGTTGGAGTTACCGCACCGTGTTGAACAATATTAAAAAGTCCGGTGAGACGCATTTCGTGGTCAGTTGCAATGTGCAACTTTTGGAAGAGTTTTTGCAGCAGGCGCAACAAGTTGGTCTGGTCAATGATCGCTACAACTATCTGATTGTCAATCTCGATATGCATACACTTAACTTGGCACCGTTTCAATATGCAGGATGCAATATTACAGGTGTAAGTTGTTATTATTGCACTTACCAAGAATTGCATCATTTAAGCATTACATGCTTAAAATTTTACTTTTCTTTTGTAAAATATTTTACTTTTCTTTGTCATTGATTTTTTTACGGTGAGTTGAAATTGCTTAAAGATTAGTTGAAAATTTAGGTGCGACTTGTGGATCCCGAGCACGAGGACTTGATAGATTTGGCGGAAAATCTGCACAGAATTAAGAGCAAATTGGGTAAAACCAGCGAGACGTTTTTTAGTCATTTAGCAGCATGGAAGATTAACTTAAAGACCGCTTTGATCGTCGATGCGGTTTCGATGTTTTTCGAAACCCTCAAAGACTTTCGTTCAATTAAGCCGAAAGTGTTACTGTGCAACGGAACCGATTACTGGGAGCACGGATACAGCATTGTAAACAACATAAAAACGGTTCGTTATGCTTATAAAACAATTTTAACAAAATAATACAATAATTTTTATTGTAAAACATAGAAATGTTAAAATATTGTTTTTGCTACAAATTATGGTATACATTTCTGTAAAAATCATTGCTTAGCGAAGATAAATTATTAGTTTTAATCATTCAATCTTGAAAAAATAATGCGACATCTAATATTTAAGCAGTAATCAATGCTCAAAGGAAATTTTAACAGTTTGTCATAATTAATTATTCGTTTTTTTTTTTTAATTAATATTTTTTAATTTAAATTTGAAAATTGTTGAGACATACGTCAATACTAATTAAAAAGCTATTGAAATAGTTTCATTTTTAGTTTAAATTACTTACAATAAAAACGAGGTTTAGGAAAATTAAATTAAATTACTGTGAAGGCGCCGGTCAATTATGTTATCATCAAATTCAAACTTAAAATTCATTTTTAATTTAAAACTGATTACTTCTTCTTTCAATTATGGTATACAATTCTTTCAAAATCTTAGATTGTGAAGATTAATAAACTTAACGGGTTTTAGTCATTCCAACTTAAAAATAAATGCTATATCATATTTTAGCAGTAATATTTTATGAAATCGAATTTTATTAGCTTGTCTATTATTAAAAAAGAGCCAAAAAAAAAAACATAAAATCAAAATCTTATCTTTTAAGAAAAAAATGTAGGAGATGCAATAGATCAAAATAGTGAGAAGAGACAGAAAAACCAAGAAACCGAGAAGAAATAAAAACAGAAATTAAAATAATCAGTCTAAACTATTAACACTTGCCATCATTATAACACCGAACGCACAGAACATTTGAATAGGACAATTTAATATAACAGTTAAGAGAGAGGTGATGGGCGTATGTAATTTCAGCGCTCCTTCAAAGGACTAACCGGACAGATAAAGTTCGATACGGAAGGACAACGAAGCGAGTTCGTCTTGGATATCGTGGAATTAACTGAAGGCGGATTGATTAAGATAGGAAATTGGAACTCGAGCAATGGCATTAATATACAGAGAAGCGAAACGCAAAGATTGCACGACGCGATGCAAGCAATGGAAGAAGCAGGCGGCGGCACATTAAGAAACAAGTCGTTCACAGTGATTACTGCCCTGGTAATTGCATATTATTTAAATGTCTAATCGTCCAGTAGTGATCGAATTGCAGACACCGCCGTACGGAATGCTCAAGGAAACTACGACCCAACTCTCAGGAAATGATCGATTCGAAGGATACGGCATCGATCTCTTTCACGAGTTGTCTTTGATGTTGGGCTTTAATTACACCTTTGTCATTCAAGAGGATGGAGCCAATGGTAACTACGATAGAAATACGAAACAATGGAATGGAATGATCAGAGAAATCATCGACGGGGTGAGTTCTTTCAAACTATTCACAGTTTGTTGCTTTATATTTCCAAAGAATTACTTAACTAGATTAAAATAGTCATTAAGGAAATTGCCGCAAAAAAGGAAATGAAAAAACAAAACTAAACAAATAAAAAACGAAGGCAATTTTGCGGAAAATAAGTTCCACACTAAAAGTTAAAACTAGCGTAGCATCAAAACCTGTAATAACAGTTAAACGAGAGCACTCGTAAAGGAATATTTTTATAAATGTTTTAGAGAGCAGATTTGGCGATAACCGACCTAACGATCACTTCGGAGAGGCAAAGTGCCGTCGACTTTACGATGCCGTTCATGAATTTAGGAATCAGCATTCTGTACAGGAAACCGGAACCGGTTCCTCCCAGTCTTTTCACCTTCGCCTCACCGTTCTCGCTGCAAGTGTGGCTCCTGCTGGGGGTGGCCTACTTTTTCGTCTCCTTTAGTTTATTTCTAATTGGAAGATTGTGTCCCAGCGAATGGACTAATCCCTATCCGTGTATAGACGACCCCGAGTTCCTTATTAATCAATTTACCCTCAAGAACTCTCTCTGGTTCACAATCGGCAGCCTAATGCAGCAAGGGACCGAAATTGCCCCCATGTAATTACATTTCTTTACAATTACCGCTGACTCAATATCATCAATAGATAATAAGTACCCAATAAAAAATTTACCACCTCTGTTCTAAATTATGGCATACATTTTTGGTTTAATTTTATTCCAAATTACGGTATTCAAATTGATATTTCTTCAATAACTTTTATTGAAACTTATTAAAAAAATGACATAATTTTAATTTTTTCTCCAAATTGATTATTTTTACGTTAAATAAAAAAATAATTTTGTAGCTGCTTCGTTAATTGAACTGCGGCTGAAGACTTTATGCTGAAGACTGTCTGAAGAAAGTTTTGTAAAATGTCGTTACACTAGTCACAAATCATTTTTGTTTTTGTACTTCGAACTATTTTTATACCTACAACACCATTTTAGTTAATTGCTTTAATTTTATGTTTTTGTTTTTTTAACTAAATATTAGATATAGCATTGTTTTTCAAGATTAATTGATTAAAATCAATTATTTAGTTTATCCTTCTTCGTTATTCTAATTTTTTTTTTCAAAAATGTATAATATAATTTGGGACTGAGAGAAAAAGAAAATATTAAGTAATGGAAATCGATATCGGTTTCAGAGGTACGAGCACCAGAATGGTAGCCGGTATTTGGTGGTTCTTCACCCTCATCATAGTGTCATCTTACACCGCTAATTTGGCAGCTTTTCTGACGGTGGAAACGCTAGTGACACCCTTTAAAAATATCGACGAGTTGGCCCATCAGATGGAAATCAGCTACGGCGCTAAAGCAGATGGCGCAACATCGAATTTCTTCCGCGTGAGTTGCAAATTTATTACACTTTTTTAATTTTTATTTAATGTTTATTCCTAAAAATGGATTTTCTTATCAAAAAACGAAAGGATTCCGATATCGATACGTATAAAACGATCTGGAAACACTTGTATAAACACCCTCAGTACATGACTTCCGATAACGACGAAGGGGTTAAGAGGGTGGAGACCGAAAACTACGCTTTTCTCATGGAGTCCACGACCATCGAGTATATGGTGGAAAGACACTGCACGCTGGCACAAGTCGGCGGTCTTTTGGACGATAAAGGCTACGGAATTGCAATGAAAAAGGGTAAAATGCATTCGGCTTATCAAGCGCCCGTTGCTTTTGCGAATTTGCTTGTTCCAGATTCAAAGTACAGAAACATTTTAACGGCGGCCGTTTTGAAGCTGCAAGAAAGTGGAAAGCTCACTGCTTTGAAAATCAAATGGTGGAAGGAGAAACGCGGAGGTGGAAATTGTCAAGTAAATTCTTCCATTTTAACAATAGCCAAATTTTTTATTTTATTTTTATTTATTTTACAATTTTAGAAGCGCACAGGGGAAGCTACACCATTGGGATTGAAAAATGTCGAAGGGGTATTTTTTATCCTGTTCCTGGGCACTGTTTTGGGTCTCATTGGGACATTCATAGAGTTGGCCGTTTACATTTTGCATCGAAATTACAAGAACTCTGCCGGCAATAATATTAAGGAACGATTTAAAGCGGAATATTTGGAGGAGCTAAAGTTTATTTTTAAGTTTGAGCATAAAACTAAGCCCGTAAAGAAGGAAATTAGAGAGGAGCATAACGATGAAGAAAGTCCGCACGAACAGCTTGTACTTACATGATAATGTGATTAAAAGTTAGTGAAGTAAATTGGCACATGTGTGCGACGTTAATGCACTTTTAAAGAGTGAAACTTTGCGACATTTTTAACTCTTACCGCTAATTTCATTATACGCACTTAAGTCCCAAGTGTCACTTGTACTTTGTACAATATATTTTTAATTACTTAATTTAGGATGCTCTTTATTTGCATCTTAAATTGATTTTTTTTTAACATAAAAGCAATTTATACTATATTTTTAGCAATAAAGTAATCACTGAATGTATTTTAAATGTTTTTCAGTGATAATAAAATAAAGAACAGCCAATATTTAATAAATTTGGAATAAAATTATGTTTTTTTACAGTGATCAATAAATATAATAAACTTTTTCTTCAGTTAATAGCTTGTTTTCGCAGTTTTTTTGTTCGTTAAATTAAAAAGAGCAAAAAATACAAACAAAGTAATTTTTAATTAGAATTTGGTCCTGAAAAATTAAAAAAAAATTAAATATATATTTCAAAAGGGTATCTTTTAATAATTCTTCGAAATGTGTTTCTTTTATATGAATATAAGAGAAAATATCGACAACTCCAACCATATTTCACATCAAATTTCAATAATTTGAATTTTTTCAGCGCAAAAAATCACAAAAGTACGCTTTGGATTAAAAGGAGATTATCTTCTAAAATTTTATTAGGTTAAAATTGAATATTGATATAATTTTTAATAATAAACCTTGAAGCCAAATTTAATATTGCAATAAAAATTTAATTTATTTTCATAGTTGGAATGTCTGTAAAATATTATTATTTTTAGTTATAAAAAAAATAATCAGTTTGAATTGAAAAGTTTTCTTTTTATTCCTTTGAACCAGAAAGCCTATTTTTTAATCCTCTTGGATCAAAGAGCTACTTTTTTTAACTGTAATTTAAAAGGGTATCATTTTCAGAAACTTGATTCAAATGGATACTTTTTAAAATTTAAAATGTAAATATTATTCTCCAGGATTAATTATCTCTAAGAATTTTAAAGAATTTTCAACAAAAAAAAATGAATTACGGTATTATCACTGAGAAAACGATAAATATTGAATTTTTAATAATAATAATAAAAAAATATATTTAAAAATAAACTGTATTTTACCTCTGCTGAGAATATAAATAAAAAATGAAAAGATACTCTTTTGAAACGCATCTCCCCATTTAACAACAAATAGAATGATGTCGCAAAAATATCTTTACAATAATAAAAAAACGAAATAAAATATTAAAATGCAAATATTGTAAAGATGAAGTCATTTCCGGGGATGTAGTTCCTCTTTTACAATGTCGTTACAGGAATTGTGCAGTATATCCGAGTTGGAGCAGCTCGTTAAATATTTAATTTAAGACGGAAATAGTTTTAGTAGACATGTAGCATGGCGAGTTTCTCTAAATAAACGATAAACTTAATAAATCCTTGCAAAAACGCTCCGCTCCTGGATTCTCTCCAGAAAACTTCTTCGGCGGCCCAAAAAACTTTCCAATCGATTTGCGACGCCTGTACATCGAATCCGACCATTTAACACCACTGATAAAACTATTCAATTAACTTTGTAAATAATTGCCACAAAGATTACCAACATAATAAACGATCTCTTAATGTTTTCAAATGTAGATATAAGTAAAGTAAGTAATATAAGAAATTTCGATTTTATTAATTAATTAATTAATTAATAATAATTCGTATTGATTAGTGTGTTGTATACTTACGATATATTCCATTAAATAGTGATATATTATTTTCAATAAACAGTACAAATAGTTCTTAGATGTAATATGTAAATACTTAACTTGAGAGTTAATTGGGAGGAAGTTTAATATTGATAAAGATGAATTTAGATGAAATATTTACAATAATTAGTTGCGTGAAGTATGATGATGAGAGGAGGGAAAATTATAAAGGATTTTTTACAACTATACCGTAAGTGGAGTATGGACCTAATGCATAAAAATCGTCCTCTGTTTCACTGAGCGAGGAATTGTTTCTGTTTTTTAGCGCCGACTTTGAAGAAGTTTCTCCCTCGGTCTGCATGCAGGAGAAACCAACAGAAAATTACAAATTCATCTTGCAAATGGAAAATCTATAGAAAACAATCAACTCACCTGCTACTTTATCCGAGAAAAGGTATCGAAAGCATAAAGAAGTAACAAAAAAATGTGTGCTTAGTTCGCAATTACACATTCATATTACAGTGAAATTTACATTAATGGAATCTGATATCATTATCATAATTAATATATTAATATATATATATTATATATTGTCAATAAATTCGATTTCCGTCGAGAATTATAAGGGTAAACATTTTTTTTTTTTTGATTTCGGGGAAACTTACAACAACTTTTCAGATTATTACTGGACAACAATAAGGAATTTAGATTAGAGACTAGCATAAGTAATATGTACACATTATGAGCATTGATCATGGTGTGTCTGTGTATCAAGAATCATTTTGATTGGTCAATCAAATTCAGATGATAATAATAGTAATAAAGAATAATTAAATATTTAGATAATAGAGTAACAAGAATTGCAATAAAACTGAAAGAGTCTTAGGGCTTATAGCTACGTGTCGTGCAGGATGCTGCTCACCCTTTCTTCGACGGCCACTTTTCGCGATTTCCATACGAACTCACAGACGGCGATCACGCAAGCAACCCCCATGCCGCCCATCAGAACCACAAAAACACCCCCGACGTTCGCCAAACCCAATTCGTTTGCAGTGCTGCTGCCTTTTGTAGTGTCGTCCTTAACACAAGCATTAAATTGATTTTTTTTTTAGTTCAGTTAGTTCAAGATTTTATGCCATTTTTCACTTTGCTTTCTTTTTTTGTTTGGTTTTATTGTTTTTATGTGCATGTTTGTGATTGCGTTCGATCTGTCGATTGCATTGAACGGAAAAAGCAAATAAACGACTTACCCTGCATGATCCGCCGCCGCGTTTTTCCTTCCACCATCTCGTCTTCAGGATATGTAGTTTGCCTTCTTCTTGCAGCTTCAGGATGGCTCCGCTTATGGCAGCTTTGAAGGGCGAATCTATAAATAATTTTTAATTTATTTGTAAATTTCAATGTCATTAACATATAAGACAAATTTACTAAAAAAATATAAAGAATAATGCGCTTACTTGATGGCATAGCAATTCCGTAACCTTTAGAATCGAGAAGTCCTCCAAATTGCGTTAAATCGCAATTCCTTTCGATGACGTATTCGATGGATGTGGATTCCATAAGAAATGCGTAGCTGCCTTTTCCCTTTACGACCCTGTCAACCCCTTCCATATTACTCATGGTGAATGCCGTCGGCTGCTGCGACTCCATAAAGGACCACATTCGTTGATACGTTGAAAAATTAGAGTCCTATTTATAAAAGGGACAAAAAAGATATGCCCAAAAAATTATTTTTTAATTTTTTTTTAACAATTTGTACCCTGAAGAAAGCAGCAGTGGATCCACCTTTCAAAGCGCCGTACTTGATTTTGGTCTGCTTGGCTAAATCTTCGGCACTTTCGATGGGCGAATCCATTCGTTCAACAGTGAGAAAAGCGGCTAAATTGGCAGTATACGAAGAAATCATGATGAGAGTGAAGAACCACCACATGCCAGCCACCATTCTAGTAGAAACAGCCCTGGAATTTGAGCGTAACAACTAGAGAAAGGGTTTTTGCACAGAAGTTTTCAATTCTTGGAAACGAAGAAAATGAAGAGAATGACAACGCAAATTGATATAGCAAGTCTCCGATACACACACAGACACACATTGTGCGAGGAAAAGAAGTCCGCGAAGGAGAAACATGAAGAATGCCAAAAGAGTTGACTGTTTTTTTCTTTTTTGTTTGGTAGTTTGGTTTTTGAAAGTGACTTACTTCGGGGCGATATCGGAGCCTTGCTGCATCAAGCTGCCGATGGTGAACCATAAGGAATTGAGTAAGGTGAACTGGTTCTCGAGGACATCGGGCTCGATATTACAGGGATGAGGATTGTCCCATTCGTAGGGGCTGAATCTGCAACGAGGAAGAAAAAACGGGTGCAGTATTTCCGTTTCGTGGCGACACTTACTTTGGCAGAAAATCGCAGCCTTGCTGCATCAAAGAGCCGATCGCGAACCACATGCAGTTGAATAGCGTGAATTGGTTTTCCAGATGATCCGGATTCGGATTACAAGGGTGCGGATTTTGCCACTCGTACGGCGTAAACCTATTTAGACACACAGCGTAATAATAAAATTTTCCCGAGCAACGCCAAATATTTTTGGACTTATTCATCCTCTACAAAGCATCACAAAGGCAAATCCCGAAAAATAATTTCAATTAAAATTTTATTAATAAAATAGTATAAAATAGAACTTAAAACAATAATCAATTTTTGATTACCTTGCTAAAATGAAGAGCAGAACTGAGACTCCGAGATAAGCGGTGGCCATGTAGATCCACACGTCCAAAGATAGGGGAGATAAAAAGGAGAAGAGATTTGGCGGCTGTTTCGTCGGCTTCCTATATAAAATACTAATGCCCAAATTCATAAATGGCATCGTAAAGTCGACGGCCTGTTCCCTATCGTAGGTGATCGTGAGATCGGCAATAGCCAAATCCGCCCTCTGATCCAGCAGCTCCCTAATCATTCCGTCCCATTCCTAAAGACAAACGGTGAAACTTCCACGTGAGACCCGAGATGAATATTCATTTAAGGTTTCCATTAAGCATCAGATAGATAGATGCATTATGAGGCTTGTACATCACGGACATTAAGGTCTATATGCATGATGTATAAAGAGGGAGATAGTTAAGTAAAGTGATTTCAATGCAGATCACTCTGTTAAGAAATGCAGATTGGGAGTAATCCGAGATTCCGGATGTGTATGGATTCATTCCATTTGCTTAGCAGCGTGAAAGCTGCAAAAGCTCACCTTGGTTTCCCGATTGAGAGAGCCGTAGCGTCCGTCTGGAGCTAAGCGAATGGTGTAGTTGAATCCGAGTATCCTGGATATCTCGTGAATTAAATCGACTGCGTACCCTTCGAACTGCGCGTTGCCAGTCAGTTTCTCTGATGAATCCTTACGCATGCAGTATGGCGAGCTCTGCAAACGCCCGAATTGGAAACTGCATTATGTATGCCTCGCTCAACATACACACACCCACCCACACACACACACACACAAACACAACTGTATTTCCAGCAAGACTGTCTTTATCTTTTATCTATTTCCCATTTATTTTCCTTGCTTTTTGTTGGAGGAATTTTTTGGGAAATTTGTCACTCAAGGAAATACAATTCTCTTCCAGTATTAAGTAATTTATAATTTTTCTTTTTTGTATTTTTTTTAGTTTTAATGCATGTATTCTAAAAATGGTGTTAAAAGCCACTAAAATATGCATTCATGGAATTCCAAGTTTGTGATTGCCTGTTTTCTGGAAAACCGGAAATGTATTGATAAAAGTTTATTTTGGATTTTTATAACGGATAACGTTCCCTATAAATTAACAGTAAAAATTTGATTTGAATAAATGTAATTAAGTTTATTTCATTTCTTTGGTTACAAAAACTTTTAAATTATTATAACTTATAAAAGCTACACTACCAACCAATAAAATTTCAAATTTGAATTAAATATTTTTTTTTACATAATTTAAATTTATTTTTCAGTATTCTTCAATTCATTTATAAAGAACTCAGGCCCACCCAAAATTGTTTTTTCAGAGTTTCTGGTTAAATGGTTAAATTATGATAGTTGGTGTCAAAAATCACAAAAATGTGCACTTAAAAAATATTTCCTGGTCACTGGAAGAATATGAATAAAATTGTATTCTGGATTTTGATAGCGGATAATTATGCCTCATAAACTAGTAGTAAACATTGAAAAATTGAATTTGGGACTAAGAGAAATTTTGATTTAAATATTGCGCTCGCCCTAGAAATGGGCACCGCGGACTTAACAACAATTTCCGGAAATTAAAAAAGGGACATAAATGAAATTTTATTAATTATTTTGATGAAGAACAGCATGCTCTTTAAAATGAGAGTGAAGATTAATAAAATCTAAAAGGTGACTTTTGAGATAATTAACAAAAATAAGGTATTGTAGTGAACATACGCTGTAAGAGCGGACATCGCGCATTCAAAAAAATATTTCTGGAGAAGTAAAAAGACAGAAGTAAAATTTAAGTTTTGATTTTGATTACGGATAATACATTCTAAAAAGTGAGATTTAAAATTAAAAAATTGAACAAGGGACTTTTGAGAAAAATTGACTTATATGTTGCCCTTGCTTTTCATATACTATTGAAATCGACGCCGCGCAACTGAAACTTATTTCAGGAAAAGAAAAAAAGACATAATTTAAATTTTATTTTTGCTTTCAATAAAGAACAATATGCTCTATAAAATAATAGTAAAAATTAAAAATCTAAGTGGTGACGTTTGAGAAAAGTTGAGAAAAAAAGTGCCCTAACTTGAATATACAGGGTGACAACGGATTTAGACGCACCTATTTAATTTTTTTATTTACCAACCGATTTTTATAAAAATTGGTACACTTATATAAGACAATATTTCCGATTCATTGACATAAATTTC
>JASKGO010004737.1:0-34065 GCA_030556065.1 Holobus sp. GC000080
AAAAATTAGTTACAAATTAGAAAAAATCAGAATTAAGATTGAGCAAGTATTTAATTTAAAAAAAAAAATTAAAAATTGGTTTATTGGGTTCGGACTATTCTTACTCTTTCATTAATAATTTTTTCATATGAAGCGATATCTTGGGCAATGCTTCAAAAATACAAGCTGGTTAAATGCTCTTTCAAATTCTAGTAAAATTTTCCGATTTCTTTGTAGAAATCCTGAGCAATTTTAAATTGAAATTTGAATTTATAAAAATCGTAAAGTTTTACCTCCTTGAGGAAAATTGTCAGCGCGATATCTACATTTTTAATTTTGAACTAAAAAGTCTCAGCCAGTCATAGCAAATTGCAGAACCAAGCAAATTGTAAACAAATCGATGTGGTTTTTGTTTTTAAAGAGTTTTTAATGTTTTAACAGCAATATAATTAAAATAAATAATTAATTTCTTAAGAAACATACTAAGAACACCTTAAAGTACCCTAATATTATGCTCTATAAGTCTAGAAAATGTTTAAAATTAATAAAAACTTGTGTAAAGTTGTCATCGAGCACAGCCACAGAAGTATCTCCATTTAGTTCTGTATTTTACAAACAAAAACAATATTTTTTGGCTTCTAGAAACTGTACCCCAGAAGAGTATTCTCAGGAATCCAACCAACAGGCTCAGTGCATTTAGGAAATTATTTAGGAGCAGTTCGAAACTGGGTCAAAATGCAAAATGCAAATGATGATTTGCTCCTCTCTGTAGTAGATTTACATTCAATTACTTTACCTCAGGTAAACTTTAATACTTTATTTATTGCATGAAACAATTAAAATTAATATTTTTCGATTTTAGAACCCTAAAATTTTGTCTAATAGTATTTTGGAGATGACTGCCACAATAATGGCTTGTGGAATTGACCCAGAGAAGACCATTTTGTTCCAGCAATCCCAAGTACCCCAACATACAGAATTGTGTTGGCAATTGGGATGTATTAGCACAATGGCCAGATTGGCACATTTGCCACAATACAAGGAAAAGTCCAAAGACTTGAAAGATGTCCCTTTGGGTCTATTTGTTTATCCAGTCCTTCAAGCAGCTGATATTTTGCTTTACAAGTAGTGAAAACCTTTTAATTGAACCCTAATTAATTGTTCATTTATAGGAGCACTCATGTTCCTGTTGGTGAAGACCAAGTGCAGCAAATTCAATTAGCCCAAGACTTGGCAAAGATGTTTAACAGCAGATTTGGGGAAACTTTTCCAATTCCGCATTCTATTTTACCAGGTTTTTATTTATTTTTTTATTTTTTACTGTTTATTTGTTTTTTTAATCAATAATTGTTTTATTTTGAAGATTCAGGCGGTGCTCGCATTAAAAGCCTAAGAAATCCTGAGAAAAAGATGTCCAAATCGGATCCAGATCCGAAAAGTCGCATAAGTGTTATGGATTCCAAGGAGGAAATTATTCAGAAGTTTAAAAAAGCAGTCACTGATTTTACTTCTCAGGTATTTTTAATTTCAAAAACATTTTTGCTTTTTTCTAAAGAAAAAATAATTTTCAGGTTACTTTTGATCCAGAAAAAAGACCTGGGGTCTCTAATGTAGTAACAATTCATTCGGAAATTACAGGAAGGACTATTGAAGATGTCCTAAGGGACGCTGCTAATTTGGATACTGGAAGGTTTGCTTCTAAATATATATTTTTTTAATTTTAAAACATTTTTTGTTTGTTTTTTCCTTTTTTTTTAGATACAAATTGCATGTAGGAGCAGCAGTTGCAGAGCATTTTCATCCTATTAGAGAACAAATATTGCATTACATGTCCGAACCACAATACATTAAAGAAGTCCTGGAAAAAGGACGAATTAGGGCCACTGAAATAGCAGAAACAACTGCTGATGAAGTTAGAAGAAAGTTAGGTTTGTCTATAAGGCTTAAAAAAGAGAAAAAGAAAATTTCTCTGGCTTAACATTGTATTTGTTTAATGAGAGAAAAGTATAATTAAATAAACAAAAGTAATAATTTTAATTAATTAATTAGTCCTTGGTAGTCCTGCGATTGCAGCGCCAACTGCGGTCAATCGTGGTAACGGCATATGTCAGTTTGACAGTCGTCCACTGCGTCCGTTGCTTTTGCCTTGGTAAGTTCGCTGCGAAATTAATCTTTAATTATTTTAATAATCCGCTTTAATTATTTGTTTAAAACTATTTAAAATTGTTTAATAAGTTTATTATTTGTTGGATGATCAGTTATTTCATCAAAATATTCCCTTTTTGTACTTTAAAAAGCGAAATTATCTTTTTTGAGGTTAGGTTTCAACATGTTTACCCTTTGCTTGCTTTGCAGATCCTTAAATTCTTTTCAAGAGTCCCTATTACACACTTTAAGATGGGTAGGGAGGACAAGGCTTCGTGGAAAGCTGGATTTTTCGTAAAACTTATTGTAAGTACTGTTATTTTCATTAAAAAAAATTTATTTAATGATTGGAATGCATGATGACAATTTTTCGTCTCTTAATAAGTCCCATTCTACACTAGAGCTAGAAATAGCTGAACCCACTAGTGTAAGGGATTTGTATGTGGAAACATTGACTGATGTAATTTTTAATTTACCTAATTATTAATTAGTTCATTTAGCTTGTGCAAATTTAAAAATCTCTAATTTTTCCAGCAATTACTTGAAGATTACCCCAAGTGCTTTGTTGTGGGCGCTGACAATGTCGGTTCAAAACAAATGCAGCAAATCCGTATGTCGCTCCGCGGCACAGCCGTCGTCCTCATGGGCAAGAACACCATGATGCGCAAAGCGATCAAGGGCCATCTGGAGAGAAACAGCGCTTTGGAGAAACTCTTGCCGCACATCAAGGGCAACGTGGGCTTCGTCTTCACTCGTGGAGATCTGGTGGAGGTCCGCGACAAGTTGCTGGAGAACAAAGTGCGTGCCCCAGCACGTGCCGGCGCCATTGCTCCATTGTCGGTCATCATTCCGGCCCAGAACACCGGTCTCGGCCCGGAGAAGACTTCTTTCTTCCAAGCTCTGTCCATCCCGACCAAGATTTCCAAGGGTACCATCGAAATCATCAACGATGTGCACATCTTGAAGCCTGGCGACAAAGTCGGCGCTTCCGAAGCCACCCTTTTGAACATGTTGAACATCTCTCCGTTTTCCTACGGTCTGATCGTTGAACAGGTTTATGATTCGGGCACTATTTTCTCGCCCGATATTTTGGACATCAAGCCTGAAGATCTTAGGCAGAAGTTCATGGCTGGTGTGGCCAACGTTGCTTCGGTTTGTTTGAGCGTCGGTTATCCGACTCTGGCATCGGCTCCGCACAGCATTGCCAACGGTTTCAAGAACCTGTTGGCCCTTGCTGCCGTTACTGATGTGGAGTTCAAGGAGGCCACCACCATCAAGGAGTACCTCAAGGACCCCAGCAAGTTTGCTGCGGCTGCTGCTCCCGCTCCTGCTGCCGCTGCTCCGGCTGCTGAAAGCAAGAAGGAGGAGAAGAAGGAAGAGTCCGAAGAGGAGGATGAAGATATGGGCTTTGGTCTTTTTGATTAAGAATTTGCTGCTGTTTTTGATAAGAACCTGACTGTCAATACAACAACTGAATGAAACTAAACTTGAGTTTAATTTATTTTACTGTTGTTTTCCTTTAGTTTTCCCTGAAATTTTAATATTAAAATTGTTTTCTTTTTTCCTTAATTTTCTTTAATTAGTAAAATTTGCATTTTAAAATATTTTTTCCTGTGGTTTTCCTCTTTAATTTGCTGAATTTATTTGAAATTGAATTTCAAATAGATTTTCCTCTTCGTTTTCTGTTAATTTTTCTGAAACTTTAATTGTTTTCCCTAATTTTCATTTAATTTCTTGTAAGTTTCTGAAATTTAAACCTTAAAATATTGTTTTTCTTCCTGTTTTCCTGAAATTAAAGAAAAATTAAATTTCCAAATATTTTTTTTTTTAATATTTATTTTCACAGATATGTTTTATAACGATAACATTTTTTCTTTAAGACTAGTTAGTATAATTATTGTATAAATTAATAACTGTTTCGTAAATGCTAATTAATATCTACGATTACATATCGAGATACTTTTTATTTTCATTTTCTAAAACATTTAATTTTTGTCTTGGTAAAAAATGCTTTGTGCAAAATTTGTCGGGCAAATGCAGATTGAAAATTTCCATTTTTTAACAATTAGGCCCGTCCTTTGAGCAATATCGGCCCAATTAACAAACATTTATTTATTTATAATTACCACGGATAATTTATGAATAATACGAAAAAATCGGTATGATTCAAAAAGGCTTTCAAATGCAATATTTTTCACGTGAGAAATGCGCTTCAACAACTCTTTTACTTATTTTTTTTTTTTGTTAATTAATATTGTAAAAAAGCTATCGTGTTTATTTTTTAACTACTTAGAAGGCATTTCCAATAATTTTATTACTTTTAATCAATTGTTTTCTTTTAATCCCGATACTTCTACGAATGGAAGTTTCCCTTTTATGTTTTTTCTTTGTTTAAATTCAAATTTATCTTAACTATTTTACTATGAAAGATTGAAAATGCATGAAATACGTTTAGGGTGCGCTAAATATCGAAGCTTCAAGTGAAACTTATTTACAAGGTGCAGGGTTGCAAATCAACCAGTTGCTCTACTAATCCTTTAATTAATTTAATTAATCCTTAATTTAATTCTAAAACTTAATCATCTAAATATCTATGATTTACCGAACTTTTACTCTTCTTTTTTTCTTCTTCACGAGGTATATTCTTAAACCCTGCTTTTGAAATTATACAAAAATAATGTATCTCTGTTTGAAAAACCACTACTCATAAAAATAAGCCATCTGTTACCAGCTAATAGTTACTCAAAGACCACTAAGTATAAAAATAATTAGAATTCGAAGCTTCCGTTGAAAATATTTAAATATTCCTACTCGCTATTTGATATTTGTTATTTCCGGGCGGTGGGAAATAGTTTAAACGGGCGTTCCAAAGTCCGGGTTGCCTTCGCCATCAGCCCCTAAACTATTCGAATTGTAAACGTAACGAGCCAACAGTTTCTCGCGACGTTTCTCCAGCTCGCTAAGGCCGTTAGCGTTGTCTTCGTTGGGACACAAGCGCAGAGCCTTGCCAACCCTTAGGTACCTCTTAGTGCCGATCCTGCTGGTACTGACGGCATTTTCCGGTGCATCGGGCGCCTGGAAATTCTTCATGAAAATCTCCGAAAGAAATGTGTGAATATTCTCTTCGAATTGCGGACTGGTTTCCGTTAAAATCGTGCGATATTTATAAGTAGTAGTCTCCGCTTTATCGCCACTTTCTTCCCCGCCTTTCGATTCCTCTTTACTGTTAATTTTCTTTGGTGTTTGCAGCGGAATTTTGCAAACACTCGGCTTATTAGTTTCCAAATCCAAGTGTTCGTCGGTACCATCGGACGCATTACTGGAGATATCCGAATACCCATCGTGCTTATTGAAAATGTTCTGCAAAGTTTTCACGCCAAAGTACTTCTTCGAGTACTTCTTTTTGGTTTTCTTGTGCTCCCTAGGTCCTTTATGAACCGGCGAACTGTCGCAGCTGGAATTCAAAAGACTCTGATCGCTTTTCGTGTTGGAGAAAGTCTCATTGGACGCGTACATCTCTTCGAATTTGCACTCCTTAGGCATGTTGTCGTTCGTCTTCGGCGAATGCGAATCGTTCGAAGCCACATCGGTGGACAGCACTTCCGAGTCCAAGAACATATCCGTGCTGGTCTGCATCGGCGACGACAGATTCTCCGAGTTCAGCGAATTCGACGAACAATTCAAATTATTCAGCACCGTCGTCTTATTCTTGGCGCCGCTGCTGCTGTTATCGCACGGCAGCCGTCGGTTGTCCAAGAGGATCAAATCGTTGACGACGGCCGTATCGAATTTCGCGCCCGAATTGCGATTGATCTCGTTGTTCATGTTCAGGAAGTGCGCATTAATGCCCGCAGTGAGCGTGAAATCCTTTGCGATGCTGTTCGGCATCGTGTTCACGTTCAAGTTGTGCACCTCTTTCGTCTGCAACGAGTCGATAACCCGCTGGATTTCCGGCGACACGCGGTAAATCTTCGAAGGATCACTCAGTAATCCTTCCGTGTTGATTCCGCTAATCCTTGCAGCTCCGCTAAAAACGACACGATGAATAATCGCGCTAAAGAACGCTTAAAGCAAATCATAAACGTGCTCTGTGTGTATAAACAACAATCAAAAATAATAATAAATAAATAAAATAAAACAAAACAAAAGAAAAATATCAAATTAAAATGTAATTAAAACTTGTTTTTTTTTTTGTACAATGTAACAATATTAACTTAACATTTACATACAGCTTTCGTAAGTATATAAAATTGATAATACTTTAATATACATAAGTTTAATAACAAAAGACGCTTTGCAAAAATCAAAGAACAATCACATGCAGCCGGTAAAATGCGCGGACTCACCCGCTCAGAATGGCCGCCGCTTCGGGAGGAGTCCTGGGGGCGGTGGGCGTCGTGGCCGCCTCCACCGGTGCCGTTATACTGCTGCTTTCCGTTGCATCACAAATATCATTGTCAAAGAATCTACACAATTTTTTTCTTCAATTTTTTAAATGTTTTTTAATGTTAAAAAAATTTTGTTTGATTTTTTTTTAATATAGAAAAAAATAAACGAATAAAAAATGAAGAAGAAGAAGAAAACTTACCTAAAATTAAATCCGTCCTCCTCGAGGGAGTTATCGCTGTCGTCGGCGGCAACGTACTGCACTTGCAGCCGGCACTCCTCGCTGTGCTGCTTTAAAATATCGACGGCTTCTTTATGGCAGGCCTGTCGTAAATCGCGCTCATTGACAGACAGAATGGCGTCGCCGATAAACAGTTGACCCGAGAGGGCGGCCGGACCATTCTGCTCCAGTTCCGATATGAGAATCGGCACGCCGTGCTCTCTGCCGCCCTGTAAAACACACTTATTACTATTATCTTCAAAAAAAAAAAAAAAAAAGTCTTCCTTACCGTAATACTGATTCCTAAACCCTGTCCGGGTTTCCTCTTCACCACCACCGTGCGCACATCGCCGAAATGTTCCGCTTTTTCGCTTCCCAACGGCACCGGAAGTTCCTTTTTGCGACGACCGTTACCGTTTTCCTTTTCGCTGCCGCCGCCGCCGCCTCCTCCGCCGACGCTGTTCAATATGCAATTGCGCCGGCACTCGCGCACCACAGTCTTGTGTCTCTGCAGCAGGATCTCCGACTCCAATTGCCGCCACAGTTTGTCGCGTACATCTCCTTTCATTTCTTTACCTTGAAATAGGAAATTTTTAAACGTTAAGAGAATAAAAAATGCAATTAGAAAAATTTGAAAAAAAGGCTTACCAAGTAGTTGCAACTGTTGTATTCTGCCGGCCAGCTCCTTATCTAAATACTTGGCGGCTAATTTCGCGCCGTAAACTTCGCTGTTCAAGGCCAGGACGCTGTTTCGCAACGACACATTTTCCATCTTCAATTGTGCGTTCTCCATTTGCAGCTGCTTCATCTCCAGCAGATTCACATTGAATTCGAGTCCTTCGAATCCATTCAATTTGTTATCACCACTGTTACCTAAGAAAAAACCAAAATAAAACCAATTAAAAAAAAAGAAAACATTAAAAAAAAAAAAAAAAAACAGTTTTTACTCTTAATAATATGACTAGGACTTCTTCGGATTTCTTCTTCGAGTTTTTTCCTGATATTGGAAACGTCGGGTTTAAAGTTAGCATCTACTTTGAAGAGGGTTCCGTTGGTCTTCGGAATGCGGGACAATTGCGTCGAGTGCAGTTGCAGCAGCAGATTATGGAGTTCCTGCTCCAGGACCTCCTGTTTCGTCTTCGAGTCCACCAGTTCGGCTCGCATGTGTATCAGCTCGGCCTGCAAACAAATCGCATCCTTGAACTACACAACACTCATTTATTATATTAATATACATAATTCTATTACATGTCATATACAATGTGTAAAATGTATAAAATAAATTGTACCGGGTATTGTGCATTTTAGCTAAACTTTATTTTTTCCAGCTTCCCATTATTATTATTCGAAATACTAAAAACTTAATTGGTAGTATTCAATGAGGAGTATCTTTTAACATTTTTCTGAAGTTCGTAACATTACTAGTTTTCATGCAGGAGCCCTTTAAAAATTGCAAATTTTGAATTTCGCGCCCTAATTTGAAATATGTCAATATCCGCAAATGGTAGCCCAGCTAAATATGGCGGATGTTGTTTATAATGGCTGCCTTATCAATTTTATATATAGATAATTTAACAATGCTGATGATCATTTAATTACAAAGTTATTATTATTACCAAGATTAAATTAACACAATTTTATTAAAAAAAATTATCACAGAAATAAAGAACAGCATTTTAAATATTTAGCAGGTCTACTATTAAGAGCTGTCAAACAACTATTACCATGGCAACAAAAAAGCGCGAAATTCAAAATTAGGTTTTTCATACGGCGGTTACATAGAAACATAGCATAAAAACTAAAAATGCCACAAGCTTAAAAATAAAACTGTTACAAGCAAAGTGAAATACCCGGTATTATAAAACATAAAGCATATTGATGGGCGATAAGCGCCATATATAATATATGTATAATTGTAAATATTTTGAGAAAATCAGAAAGCGCGACTATTTTTAAGTTCCACACACATCGAACTCGTAATCGTCACTCCAGTTAGTATTATTTCGGGTATTCAACTAAATACATTGCTCATCTCGTCAGTCATTTCAAGTGTCCCATAGTGAAAAACTGAAAAAAACTGTGCTTTCCCTTTAAAGTCTTTCAACTTGGGCAAACTTCTTAAAGAAAGTTTTGTTTTCTTTTTTTTTTGGTATTTTCAAGTTAAACGTTTCACTACTAAAGTATTGGATCCCACCAATGCTAAGGGATGTTTGTTTACTTGAAGAATCAACAGCAACAGAAGAAAGCATTTTATTATCATGGAGGAATTGCTGATAATGCCACCTCCAATATTGACACACTCTACCAGTCGTCTCGGAAGCTCATCATCAACCGCAGTAGCTCAGTGTGCGTGCTCCCAGTTCGAATCCAAATATATAAATAAATTATACATATAAGAAGCGCAACTAACGTATAACAAGTGCGTCGCTTTTCAAAGTTAAAAAAGTTAAGCAAAGTGTCTGCGAGAGCCTCGGTTATCCGCATCGGCGACCGAAAAGAACGTCCAGCCTGGTAACCCACCCACAAAGTATAGCTCTTTATTGCTGTTTTCTTCTGGAAGCTGCATATTTTATCGACATTATTTGCAGCAGAGAGTGCGGCGGCGGGCGCTAAAATAAGCGCGCATCTTTTGTCGGCGTGCCATAATAGCCGTCAGCCGCGGAAAGCAGTGCGTTGTTGTGTTCGGAATTCGCGCGCGCCGCGGAAATGTTCCGAATAATAAACATTTGCATTACTTGCTGCTGGTGGATTACTTTATGCGCGACAGCCGATGCATATCCTAGTAGGAACTTCCAGCAATCGCTCACGCATCAAGTAAGCCCTCCTCCACCTACTTCTACTTCTTCTGCTGCTGCTGCTTCTTCATCCCCCATTTCCTTATTCCTTCCACGAAAACTTCCTACTTTTCCATCCCCATACTTATAAAACGACTTTAATATTCCAATATTCCTTAAAATTTATTTCAGAAACGTTTCCTAGATATCATTATTTGAATTTTTATTTCATCCAGTAAAATTCCACATGAAATTTTTATTTTATTCAGTGAAATTTTATTAATTTTTATTTAATAAATAAAATTAATAATAAAAGAAAATTTTAAATTTTAAAAATAAATAAAAATAAAAAAGAAGAAATTTGCGAGATGAATGAAGAAATGAAATGTTTGCAGAATATTCAATCGATCCTGTTGTCGATCGAAGAGCGACTGAGCGTTTTGGCGGCAACCACCGGCAGTGGTTGCGGGGGCGGCAGAGCTACTCATCCGAGCAGCAAAAGTTTCGAGGAGATGTTTCAAAGTGGCATCAATAGATTGGAGATCTTGCAGTACAAATTCGATCGGTTCGAGGCGATGGTGTCGAGTCAGTTTCAGAAGATGGCCCAAAACTTCAGCGACCACCGTCATCAGCACCATCACGCTCAGGATTATGGCGCTCAAGTGGGGTGGAAAATCGATACGCTTTATCACACTGTCAATCATAAATTTTCGGCGCTCGAGATGAAAATCGAACAGGCCGAACAGGCCATTAAGGTTATTAAACCGTTTAATTTTTCTGCTTTTTCATATTTAATTTCTTCTTTTACTAATAATTATTATGTTTTTTGAAGATTTTTCATCTTTTTCAAGTTATTATTTTCTTTTCTTAAAGATTTTTCTGCATTTCAAGTTATTATTATTTTTCTTTTTAAAAATTGTTCTTCTTTTTTAAAGTTTTAAAAGTTTTTTATTTATTTATTTTGTGTCAGAAAAAATCATAAATTTTCTTTTTTTAAATCAACAACAGAGGAAAATTCTTTTGAAAGTCCAAAACGAGAAATTTCTCAGCATTTAATTTATGTTTACTTTGATAAAAGCATTAATTTAATAACTAAAATGGCAAAATATTTAATAAAAGAAGGCAAATATTAACTTTTAAACAAATATCAAACACATTAAGATACAGCTAAGCGAAGCAAAGTAATCAATTTTCTCAATAATTTTGGAATTCCTCATATATTAATCATCGAAAGCAAATTTTCAAATACAACAAAAGCACTTTTGGTATTTTTCCATTTGTTGAAATTTCATAAATAAGTTTCGTAAATTGCTTTGAATTAATTTCCCTAATTACAAAAATTTAAAAAAAACTTACGCAACATAAAAAAATTAAAATACTGAAATTTGTAAATGACTCAACAAGTAACAATCATTACTTAACTAAATTTTATTATTACTTGCAAATTAAACGACTTCAAAACAAACAAACAAAAACTTAAAAAAAAAAACAAACAAAAACATAAAAAGAAAAAAAAATGTATAAAATAATAAAAAAGAAAAAACAAATTGCAGACAAAACTAGACGCAATGTTAAAGAAATTCGAAAAAATGGAAGAACTGGCCAACGGCCGCAACGAAGACATCGAAAGCGAAATCGGCGAAGTGTTGGTTTCGCTCGAAGACCTCAAGAAAAAACCGCTGACAAACGAGGGCAATTACCTGAACGACTTGCTGCTGCCCAAAATGGACAGCGTAATCAGTTTGGTCAATGAAACTGCGGAGAAATGCAGCAAACACAACAGCAGAAAACCACCAGAAGAACGGAGCACTTCTGATGGCCAGAACGATGAAGTATTTTATTTACCACTAACTAATCCTATAATAATCTTCTATAATCTAAAGCTAAAGCATAAAAAGCAATCATCTGTATTGTTGCCTCTTGTTTTTTTTTTCTGTTTATTTACACAGTTTCAAGATGGGCTTTCCAAGTTGGAAGTTTTGATAAATCGCACGCGCTACGAGCAGCAAAACTCCTTCAGAAGTTTGGTGGTACAAGTGGGAAGACTCGAAGGGAAAAACAGTATCGACCACTGTAAGTCTTCCATCAAATCTTTTTTTTATTATTATTTTTAATTAATAATAATTTAAAAATCAAAAAAATAAAAATTTAAGCTGAAGAATCCAGCCAGCAATTAACAAATCTAAGCAGCAAGATAGACGTGGCGTTCGAGCAAGTGATAAATCTGCAACGCATATTTCTGGAGAGTTGTCAGAGGATCCAGGCGGACGAGCCGCAGCTGGACGCCAAAATTGGGGAACTTTTGGAGAAGATGATCGACATCTTCGAGAAGAGCCAGTGAGTTTGTTAAACACCTAATAATGTAGTATTACTGCCCATGATTCTACATAAAGTGGATGTCGAAACTGGCGTTAGTAATTCGTTAATGAGTTTGCAATGAACTTCCAGAGCGGCCACGCTCGACGACACAAAGACCCTGGAGGAAGCGATCAAGAGCCATGACGGCAATGTGCAGCGCAGCCTGCACGCCGTGTCCTTTAATTTGGACGGATTACAGCGGCGAGTTAAGGACCGCGACGAAATTGTGCAGCTTTTGCACTCCATTAAAGCCGGATTGGAGAGCATCGCAAAGGATTTCGCCGATAAGGACGACGGCTTTAAAAAGGATCGCGACGTTTTCCTTAAGGTAAGTAACCGTTGCAACTTTTAACTATTTAAAATTTGTCAATTTATGATCAATAAATTTTAATTAAGTCAATTCAAAATGAATATTTAAAAAAAAATTAAAATTAATAAATATTTCAAAAGAAGCTTAAAAATAAAAAATAAAAACATTGGGGGGCAATAATTAAGTAGTGTATTCTCCGCAGGAATTACGAAGAGAGGCGGCCGCGTGGATCGATCGCGACCAAAGCCAAGTTCAAGAGTTGCGAAAAATGCTGTCGGCGGTGCTGGCGGCAAATTCCGCTAATTCCGCCAACACCTCCACCTCCACCTCCAACAGCAGCAGCAGCAGCCGAAGCATCAGCAGCTCATCGCCGTCGGCGAGGTCAATCGATAACGACAATATAAAAATAATCCGCGACGACTTATCGTCACTAAAGCAAAAAGTCGACAGACTCAATGAAAAAATACAATTCACGAATTGCAATATAGCAATCAGTTCAAATAATAATTCAAAAAAAGCAAATCAATCCTCGACTGCTGATTTCGATTTGGACGCGGCCATCAGAGAAGTATTCTTCGACCACATTTTAATACCCGACGACGACGACAATACTCCGAATTCTTCGAATGCTGCAAATCGAGCAAATTGCTCCGATGCTTTGATAGATCTGATCGATGTTCGCAACGGCGATGGAAGCAAGCGAAACAGCAACAACTGTACAAATGACGATGATGATGATGAAATTGCATCAGCGTCCGAAGATCCCGATATCGATATTCGCAGCAGTTTCCCTCCCCGTTATTAATAATATCAATAACAATAAAACTATCAACATCAGCAGCAGCAGCAGAAGCAGAAGCAGCGATAGCTCTAATAGTAGTAGTGGTAGTAGTAATGACAATAATTCCAATTCGAGAAGCGGCGGCGGCGGGCGGTTCGCAATAATGAAACAAGGGACGCTCTCGCTAATGAAAGCGCCGTCGTTTCCAGCGTCTTCGACTGCTGCGAAATTACGAGATACAAACTCCTCGTTAACGAACTCCGATACGTAACTAACCGCCCCTCTGCCGCCCCCGAGACTATGCCAACCAAGTGTTTATACAATATGGAGTGGATTATTTTCACGTTGGCTAGTTGTGTGGCGGTGAGGGCGGCGGTTTTACTCCGTTTTCACATCATTCATATAGACGACTGCCGCCGTCATGCACACCTTATGTTGTACATGTTAAGTAATTTGCTGCCTCCGATTTTTACATAATAAATTGGTTGCTTTAATCAATTTACATCGCCTTCGCTTCGTTATTATTTGCCTTGCTGAATTTGAGTACAAATTGGAAAGCGTTTAGGTTTTCTTTTGATGATTTACTTCGTTAACTTTTTATTTTTTCGATTTTTTAATTTTTTTCTTCTATTATTTATGGGATATTTTTAAGAAGAAATTTATTTTTTGCTGATGATGAAATGTTCAATTAGAAAGATTATTATTTTAAATTATTTTTAAACAATAAATAAATGAAAATAATTAATGGTTATTATTAACTAAAAATGAAAATTGAAAGTTTAAAAATTTATTTCTTTATTTGGAAATAAAATATTTTTTGCAAAATAAAATGATCTTAATTATAGACAAATAAATACAAAAATAATTAATCATTTAAAAAATATAAATACATTTCTTGAGCAAACTTTTTTTCCTCAACAAATTTAAATTTCCCAATGAAAAATTAAAAATTAAACAGACGCAAAAGTAATTTGTCTGTGGAAAATATTTGTTTTAACATATTTACCAAATAAATCAATAAAAAAATTACAAAAACAATTTAAAAAAAAAATTCATTTTACAATTTTTCCAAATAGAAAAAGAAAAACTTGACTTTATTATTACTTTTTTGTTTTGTCATAAAAACTAATAGAATTTACTTAATTTTCAACACGTTCTGTATAATTAACAATAAATTGGGAAATGCAATTTCCACGACTTATCAACAAACACAAGTAAAAAATAAAAAAAAGCGACAAATATTGCTGTAAAAAGCAGATAACAATAAAATCGTTGATAAGTAGAACTCGAATAGCTCCACTATATAATTTACAGCTGATTAATTGCGAAAAACAGCAACAATAATTATTACACAATGCCAGAAAATCAAATAGAATTGGTTGTCCCACAAAAGCGAAATTTAAAAACCATTTTTTAATGACCCATTGAAAACCACGAATTGTAAATTACCATAAAACGCGACCGTTGCATTGAAAACCGAAATTTACATTTTATGCTAATGAAAATTGAAAGTACTTACTTCAATTTTGGCGCTGTTTTGGAAAATGGTTTGAGCTTTGTGTGTAAGTTGAGCAAAGCAGGAACTCAAAGTGCACAACTTCTGTCTCACATTGTAGACGATTACCGGTTCTTCGGATTCCAATTCACCTGCAAAAGAAACAATTTATCAGTCTAGTTTCCTCCAGTTGCATTTCCCGCAGAAAATGCTATGTGTTTCATTCAGAAAATCCGATTGATTTAGTTCAAGGATTCAATACATGCACCTAGATGTTTTTGCTGTGCCCATTTTGCAGGTGCAACACTCACCTATCGTTAAATCTAAGTCTACGAAGGCCTTGTCGAATTCTTTCTCTAAAATGTCTAACCAACGGAAACCTAAACTAGCCATTTTCCAGCCGCAACAACAAGGGGAAACTCTCACAACTCACTGCTTATTTTCATTTGACGACATTTCCACACGCACCGATTGTCAACTCTTTTTGGCATCTCCCTGCTGCTGTCAATAATTTCCAACTTAGCGAAATCTATGCTCGAATTTCGTCGTATTTCCTATAAAAAAACTATTAAAAGGCGTGTACTTTTGCTAAATATAGTGACTTTTTTAAGTTTGAGTTGGTATTTTTTATTTAAACAGCGATTTTTCCGAAGAAAAACCAAAAATTTCATTTTAGTTCCTCAATTTAAAACAGATGGCGCTACAATTTGTACGCTTGCGTGTTATTCCTGCAAATTCCTGCTGCAAACATTTTATTTAGAGGTTAGAATGCAATAAAGCTTGATTTATTAGCGCATCTTTACCAAAAAAGTCTTCTAGCAAGTAAGCAATTACCATGAGCCACCTAAATAACGTGGATTTAGTGGAAGAAGACGCTGCTGATTTGCAATTTCCTAAAGGTAAGTCGCGCAATGTTCCCCGTTCCTTTATATCGGCCTTTTGCTGCACTTGTTTCCAGACTTAGATTTTACAAATAGCATAAAACGTTGTTCGAACTGCGAAAACGAGCTGCTAGATAAGCATATTGCGTGTGCCGATTGCGAATCCTTTATATGCCTGCACTGTTTCTCCAATGGAGTTGAGTTCGGAGTGCATAAAAACAACCACAGATACAAAGTGATACACTTTGATTTCGTACTGTTTGAAGAATCTAATTGGACTGCTAAAGAAGAACTGCTACTGCTTAACAGTTTGTTGGAACATGGCAATTGGGATAAATTGAGTCAGGAGATGGAGAACAAAAGTGTGGAACAAATTAAAGAACACTATGATTATTTTTATTTGCAATGTAAAGGTTCCCAAGATTTTCCGAAAATTGCAAATTTTGAATGCACAGAACCGTTGATGCCATATAGATACAGATTAAAAGATGTGGCTAATCCTATTAGATTAAATGAAACAGGCATTAATGCCGGATATAATGCTGCTAGGTCGGATTTCGAAATGGATTACGATCCAAGTGCTGAAGATTTAGTATCAAAGATGGATGTGGTGCCGGATTCTTCTGAGACCGTATTGGAGAATCTGCAAGTGGCTGTTTTGAATATTTACAGGAGGCGGTTGTCGGAAAGGCAAAGATGGAAGTCTATAATTAGGGAACACGGACTTATAATGCCGCAGAAAACTAAAAGCTGGTTTTATCGCTATCACAGAACGATAACTCCTGCAACTTGCGAAAAATTAACTAGATTTATGCAGTTTTATACCGGACAAGGATTCACTTATACCATGGAAGGCTTGCATCGCATCGGAGAGCTGAAATTACGCATTATAAAGTAAGTTGACATCTATAATTTATTTTCCTTTGTTTAAAACTATAAAAAAACATTGAAAAATTAAGCAAAAAATAAATAAATACTTAAAAACTAAATAAATTAGTATTAATTACTAAATTACAGATTGGCAGAGTACAGGAGACGCGGCATAAGGACCCTAGAAGAGGCCGCATTATACGAAAAACTAAAAAAACATCGGGAAACTGCTCTGGAGGAAATTCAAAAGTTTCAGCAAGCTGCTTCGTTAAACCTGTCGAAATTTAAACTATTGTCCGGCACGCAAGTGTTAAAAAAGCAGCGTAAAACGGCTCCTCTGGAAATCGAAGGATTGCCCGGCTACGAGAAATTAACCGGTGCCGAACGCGAACTGTGCAGTACCATTAGACTGGGTCCCAAGCAGTATTTAGAAATGAAACAGTTGCTGATTTACGAGAATTACAAGTTGGGCTTTCTGAAGTTGCACACGGCGCGAAGAATTTTGAAAATCGACGTGAATAAAACTAGGAAGATTTACGATCATCTTGTAGCAGAAGGCCACATAATGAAAAATACCGAACAATAAGACGTACAATTGATAAAATTGTACAATGATGTGCGAAATTGTCTGTTGCAGAGTTCGAAAACGCCGAAACTTTACTCAATTCCGAAGTGATTATGTTGCTAGAGCATCGGAAGATGCAAAATGAGTCCGCCGAAGACGAGCAGGAGTTTTCGGAGGTCTTCGTCAAGACTTGCGCTTACACAACGCGTTTTCGCAAGTTCAAAAACAAAGAAACCATTTTGGCAATTAGAAAGTAAGTTTTTTTTTTATTCATTTTTCCTAATTATTAATTTTTAGTTTAAATGTTTGATGCTTAAAGTTTTTCGTTTTTCTTTTATTAAATTTCTTTTTTAAATTTAAATTAGTATAAAAAATGAACGAATTTAATGTTGCAGTTTATTATCCCAGAAGAAGCTGCACAAGTTCGAATTGGCAGCCATAGCGAACCTGTGTCCCGTGACGGTCGACGAAGCCAAATCATTGATTCCATCGCTGGAGGGGCGCTTCGAAGACGAAGACCTCCAATCGGTTCTGGACGACATACAGACGAAACGCAGCATCCAATATTAATTAAGCAACAGGCATTTTATATTTATAAGTTATCCGAATTAGAAGCAGAAGTAAAAGTAAGGGAAGAAATGACGAAATAAGTATTTACAGGTAGATATTGAAGCTGAATTGACCACCGGAGCGTAAAGCTATAAGAAAAACGAGAAAAACTCTATCGGGAGCGCTGCGGATGACACTTTTTTTCCTTTTTTTGCGGCACAAGAAGCGCCGGCCTTTCATATAAATTATAAAAGATACCTCTGCAACGGCACGTTACATATACGTAGTATATTTAATCGAAGGCGCGGATAATGAGGGCACAGACAGCAGCAGCAGCAACAGCGAGCAGCGGCCGCATCAGCAAGAGATACATCCGAAAACGCGTTTTCGAAGTGCGTGTGACGTAGCGCAGTGGTGGCGCAGGCAGAGAGGCAACGCGATGCGTGTCGATAGCGACCGAGGGGATCCGCGGAGCGCCGTCGTGACGTCGAGCGACGCCGCCTCGAAGCGGCAGCGGGCAGTTTTCAAGCAGTTTCCGTCGCTGCAGGATCTCATCATCGTTGTTTGCTCCGCTTCTCACCCAAAGCAACGGTTTCCGAGAGCGCGAACGGTTGACGCTTTTCGTTTTGCCTTTTTTTCAAACTTAAAATTCGCCGAGACGCTAAGAATCTTCGGCGAAAATTGCGGAAATTGACGTCGCACGTGCTTTTCCAGTGGAGAATACATATTTTCACATTGATTACAGTTTACTTTTGTGTGTGCCGTGTTTTTTTTTTTTTTTGGTCATTGGTAGTAAAACTGCAAACTGCGAGTTGCGAATTGCAATCGGCAAACTGCAAACTGCAAGCGATTTTTAATGGTCGGTTTGCGTTGAGGTGCCGCTGCCGCCGCTGCGAAAGGGGAAGAGAAAAAGGTAAGGATCGCCCTTGTTTTCGATTATCGTTAGCGTCCATTGTCTGCGCGCTTTCTTAATTAATGTTTCCGGTTTGTGTGTGTGTGCAACGGCAGCAGCAGCAGCAGCATTCGAAGATAATTTCAATCTCTCTTAAACATATTTTATTATCTTATTTATGCTCGGGCGAGTGGACCAAACGCAGCAAGTCTCTCTTTCGCTCTTTAAGCGCGCTGCGCCTCTTTATTTCTCCTTTATCACGTCTCTTCCTTCATTCAGTTACATGCTGCATTTATTTATTTGTTTGATTTGTTGTTGAATTGATTATGATGTGTTTAATGTGGAAATTGTTTAGTTAGATGTTATTATTGTTTTCGAGTATTGAGAGGAATTTAGGATTGAAATCACGGCGGATTTCGAGTGGTGATTTTGTATACGTCGTGATTTTTCGCGTTTTTGCCTAAAAAAAGAAAAAACGCATTATTACGGCATGTTATCTGCTGGCTAGATAAATGTTTGCACATCTCTAGAGGCGAACAAATAAAAATCTATTGAGAAACTTTCATCGGTTTAATAGATTTCGCAAAAAAAAAAACGGCGGCGGCTGCTACTTTACCTCTGGATTTTTTTTTATTAAAGCGTTACATTGCACGCAATTCAAAGTAATTATAATGATAAATTTTAAATGACAATTAAAAGAATTAAAAAAATAATAAGAAGAATTAAAAATATTTATAAAAATTAAAAAGAAGGGAAAAATTTGAAAAAAAAAAAAAAATCGAAAGTTAGAGGTAAATCGGTAAATTTTAAGTGCGGAGGTCAACGGGTATAAGCTCAAGTTTCGCACCTCGATGCAAATTTGCAAGCGGAAACGCGAATTGTAATAATTTCGTTCTTATCCGTCAGTGATCGCAAGTGTTTTTGCATTCATCTATATAAATTTCGTCTCGTTACGTGTCGCCCAGCGAGAGAGAAAAGAAAATCTCTCCAAATAACACACACTGCTAAACTGCTCAACTCGAAATACTTTCCAAGTTTCGGCTGCCCATTATCTATTTTAAATATATATTTATAAAATAAAATAAAACTATAAAACGTTAATAAATTTCATCGCTGTTTCTAAATCTATTTATTTATTTGATCACGCGACGCTTGTTTTTTGTTTTTTCTTTTTCTCTTTTCTTGATTTTATTTCGTATTTTTTGGGTGTCGACATCAATCGGAACGATATTCGCGCGAAATTGCGTTACGTTTGCTGTTGCTTTTTGCGATGCGAATAGAAATTTTTCGACGACTTTCCTGTGGGTTTTGCGTCGGTTGCGCCTGTTTTCTTTGCGTGGACACCGCCGACAAGCGAATTTGTCCATCTGCACAAATATCCAAATATCAACAGTGGCCTCCTGCTCTTTGATCTGCCGTAATTTGGTTGCCAAAGAGCTACAAAGTTAAATTTTGAATTAATTGTGAAATGACATTGATGGAATTATGGGAAACCTTTTTTGGTACTTTTTTCTTTTAATTTGAATTTGGTGTTTTAAAAGTTTTGAGTTTTAAAATAACTTTGAAGGACTGAAATATTGATTTTTAATTTTAAATAAAGATATTTTTTATTTTTATTATGATGATGATTTTATTTTTTGTCTTTTGAGTAAAGTTTCAGTGAGCTATTAATTAATCAGATGGGAAAACATTAAAAATTCAGTAGTGGCAAGATTGATCTTCAAATTTTAATTTAAAAAAATTGTTATTTTAAGTTTTGCGATAGCTGAGATTAGTTTTTTTGCTAATTTATTTTTAAATTTGGTGTTTTCCAATTCCATCAACTTTAAAAAAATACTTTTTATTATTTAATTATTTTTAATAATTACTTTTTTCTACGCTTTTAAAATAATATAATTTTTTTTTATAAAATACTGAAAAATTATTTATTCAAATTAATTATTTTTATAGAGAAAACTTCATTAGTAACAAGAATAAACTACAAATTTAAAAAAAAATGGTTACTTTTGAAAGAAGAAAATTTGAATAGAAATATTATTAATTAACTGATTTAAATCCTTAAAAATAATTATTTTAATTTAATTCCTTGCGAAATAATAAAAAATAACAAAAACAGAAAACTTTAAGAATTCATTAAGCAGCAGGTGCGGAAAAAGAAGCCGCAGAAATTATTAAAAGCGATTTTCTAGAAGACAAAGTACCTAATGAACGCATTTTAATTAGAGCAAAGGGCTCGATTTAGATTTAACCCTTAATTCACCCCTTTCGATACATATATTCAGCCAGAGAGAGAGTGAGTGAGTCTATAGGTACATAGTGCGTGCGAATTAATAATACACGTATATAAGATTTAATTAATTAGTTAATTACGGCCGTAATTAATTACATGCTCGAGACCTGTAAACGAGTGCCGCAATTACGCTTTTTATTGGACTTTCCTCACAGCAAAAGGGTTAATTATTCGATGGCAAACAGTGCACGCTTAAGTCAAATACTGATTCGCTTTTCAACTCGTCTTTCTCTTCTCCACATTTTCCTTCCAAGAAGTCCAAGAAGTGTTTCTTGCTAAAAGTTATTAAAATGCAAAGGTTTAATATTCATAGAGAATGATAGAATGGAAGAAAAAAAGAAAGAGAAAACTTTCAAAGTTTATTATAATCATAATAAATATATAATTTTATAGTAGACCTCATAGTATATAATATACTAATACATAGTAAATACATATATGAATAGAAGAGAGAGAGAGAGAGAACAGAACATATGAAAATATTATGTGATGCGCGATGTGTATAATGAAAAACAAGTAAACAAACAAAAGTCGTAGTAGTTAAGTTAATCAGCGACATTATTTAATCAGACTAGGATTCGTCTGGTAAGTTTCCACTTTCCACATAGTATATGTGCTATATGTATTTCGTTTTAATTATGTAATAAGTTGGAGGATTTACTATAAATGCATTCGTCGAAATTTTTTTAATTATGGAAAATGGAAAATGAAAATTCCTTTTTTTTTAACATTTTTTAACTTTTCATTACAGCAAAGCTAATATTAAATTGTTTAATTTAACGGCTGTGCAAATATTAGAGAAAAGTTTTTTGTTTTTTACTTTTCTTCCTTGGAAAATTGTAAAATTAAATTGTTTTTCCATTATTTTTTAATGCTGTTATTAAATGAATGAAATTAAATGTTAACTAAAGGGTTTTCTTAATTAATTAAAAATTACTTCCGGTTTGTTCTTTACTTCAAAATTATAATGAAAATTGGGAAATTTCATTTAAAAAAGCAATTACAATTTCTTTTTTCAAAAAAGGAAAAGGCCTAAAATGCAAATAATGAAAGAAGATGAAAATTTTTAAATAGTTCGTTGAATATTTTTCTTGGAAAAATAATATTCTCTTTTCTCTTTATTGCAAATTTTAAAGGGTTCGAAAGGGTTAAAGTTTTCTTTTAGCTATTAAAAAAAAATACCTCTTGTTTATTCTTTCCTAGAAAGAAAAGTAAAGAATAATTTAATTTATATTTAAAAAATAAAAAAAGCAAAAACATTGTTTTAAAAATACATTTTCATATTAGAAAAGGACCTAAAATGCAAATAATGAAGAAGGTCTCTATTTTTTTAAATGTTTTAAAATTTTCCTTTGTGAAATGTAATTCTCATTTGTCATTATTCCAATTGTTAAAAGGTTTTTTTAAACAATTAAAAATTACACCCTGTTTATTCTTCTTAAGAAGAGAAAAAAAAGATTAAATTTAAAAAAGCAAAAACAATTTTTTTATACCTATAATTTTTCATATCATAAAGCAACTTTAATTGTATATAATGAAGAAAGTTGATATTTTTTAACATTTTGAACAATATTTCCTTTGTAAAATACAATTTTCTTTATTCTAAATGTTACAAGCTTTTCCAAAGTAATTCCAGAAGACTTCCGGTTAATTTTTTCATATATTAAAAAAAAGAGTAAAAAATTAGAAAATTTAATTTCTATTAAAAAAAAAAAACTAAATAAATAAAATAACTAAAAGAAAATCTTTAATTAATAATAAAGTTACCATTTAACTCAACCAAATTAAACCTTCCAGAAATGAAATTAGCCACTCCAATAATGTCTCAACATTCCTAGCAATTTCAGAATTTTCTACCGCCACCACCTTCTAACTAAGAAGAATTTGTCAAAGCGCAATAAGCGACGTTTAACTAATTAGAAACAAAGCAAGACGGAGAATGGAAAGGACAAAGAGGCAATAAATTACACGAGAGTTCCTTACCTGCGCCAAGTAGCATAATGAAAACTAATGAAACAATTCTCTATTTCTCTCTGCATGTGTGTGTGTGTGTGTGCGTGTGTGTGTAATTTCTTTGTTTCTTTGTGCATTAAATAGGGGTCCAATTAAGTTGCGCAACATCAGTCGTCATCAGTAAAACACCTAATGGCCACCTATTGTCACGGTCGCGACCATTTAGGTCCTGCAAGGCATATCGGCCACTTATCCTTCGCAAGGATAATTGATTTACGAGACGTAATTGCTGCACAGGTCGCTATTTGTTCTCCTCTGGGAGAACACCCGACCTATGCATATTAATCAACTTCTTGCAGGTGCTCCTTTAATAAATTTGTTTTGAGGACTTTTCTTTTTTAATTTCGTATTCTTTAATTGCTGTTTATTTTCTATTTTTTTTTTTTTTAGATATATTTGAATAGTAATAATTATACATTTAAATTAGTGTTTAAACTGTGTTGTTTTAATCTTCGTTCCTTTTTAATTGTTGATAAATTGATAAACTTTAGTTTATACTGCAGTTTTTGCAGTTTGCAAAAATATACTTAATGCGAAACCGAAACCGTATCAATGGTAAATATTTATTCAGTACTTGCAAATGAAATTGCAAATTAATGTAATGACTTTTTTTTTGTTTCAATGGAATTTGAATAAAGTCATTTACATTATTTGCATTTTTCTTACTTATTTTTAGAAATTACAATTTTTGCTTTTGCGCGCTATTTTTTTTAATTCTTATGTTCTTTTTCAAAATTTTAAAATTCAAAGCTTCAATTTTTAATGTATTAAAAAAAGAAAGTAAAAAAAAAAACATAAAATTCAATAAAAAAGACATTACAAATAATATAAAAATTAATTAAAATAATGAATTAAAAGATTGCAATACTTAAAAAAATTTAAAACAAATAGAAAAATCGATTTGGAAGATTGTAAACTGAAGTGAAAAGTATTCGTGTAAGACTTAAAACGATCGCTGCGGTAATAATAATTTTGCAAATTGGATAAGCGCAAGTGAGGCAACAGCGGGTGGTTCTAAACAAGGTTTGACACACAATTTCAGCTCTAAGCTTCGACAACGAGCTTTTCAACGAACCAAGGTGGTAGGTTGATATAGCCCAGTACTGCCGAGTGCCGCCGCTATACAGCCAAATCACCCCTCAGTCCTCAGTCCCTCACCCCTTTGATTATTATCATGTGCATATAACATACATAATGGCAGAACACTTTGTTATTATCGCCATATGCCGCTAAAGTGTTATCGAATTACAAATTTCTCAATTTCACTATAGATTTTATTAATTGCGACACGAAACTATACTGTCTGAAATGTAAATAATTAAATTAAGGAGGAATTAAAGGCGTTTAATCTTTTTCCAAAATCTATAGAGCTTTAATTTCAAATTTTTATTTGTTTTTTAAGTTCTTTTTTTTTTAATTGTTTAATTTGTTTTTTCTTAGGTTATTATTTATTATTTATTTATTTTAATTGCAATGTTCCTTTTAAAATTAAAATAATGTAAATTTTTTTAGAAAAAGTAATGGGAAATTTTGTTTTTTCAGTGATGTCTTTTATTTTTGGATTTTTTATCAATAAAATATAATTTTTTGAGTTTTTAAGGAATTATTTAATTTATTTTCAGTTGATATTTATTGATTTGTTAAATCTACTAAAGCAATAGTAATTTTTGAAGAATTTAAAAACATGTTTGATATGTTTTACAAGAGTTTGTGCAATTTGGATTCGTTGCGGAGTAATGCAGAGGGTGTCTTTTAGTTTTCTAGAAATAACTCAAAAAGTATTTATCGTAGAACTACCAAATAAAACTTTTCTCAAAGGTCTTTTTATGTTGAATAATAATATAGATTAAAAAATGTTCGGTTCAATTTAAAAAAAGAAGTTATTTTGATTTTAAAATTATGTTTTTTTTTTCAGAATTTTTTTGGAGCTCCTTGCAGAATTTAAAAATTAAATTTTAACTTAAAATTCGCTCTTACATTTCAGTAATATTTATTAAAAGAATTATTAATTTATTGGAAATTAATGTTAAAAACTTAAAAGTTTCTCTACTTTTTCCAATTTGCTTTAATGTTCTTCATTTACTTTTTTTGGATTTTCTTCATTTGCATTTTTTCGTTTTACAGTTAATTAAAGTCATCAAATATTAATTTATTTCATCTTTTACTAACTATTTTTGTTTGTTTTTTGTAATATCATGAAAAGTGACCAAGTGAGAAATTTTAAATTAGTAGAGCTTTGGAAATAATTAAGTAATTAAGAAAGCAAAAAGAAAACAAAAATGTTAAAACAGTTAACTGGTCAATTAAAAAAAATAAAATAAAAAAAAATAAATAAAAATGACACCCTCTGTACTACGAATAGAGCAAAGCTGAATGTAGATTTATTGACAGAAAGCGAATCTGCAATTATTGTGATTTACATAAAATCGATGATTCGCCGCTGATGACGATGGTCTGACGGTGGTGATGATGCCGAACGTAGGAAGTCTGCAGGTGATTGTGATTATTACTCTTCAGACCGCATCTTTGTCATGACCCATATTCACAATTACCTTGCAATCCAATTAAATACCTCAAATTTTTTCCCATTTTACATTTTCATTTCTATATTTCACATAAATTTTGAAATTTCATAATTTCTACTTAGAAAAATTAATTTAATTTCATATAATGTCATTAAAAAACAATAAAACTTTTATTATTTACAATTAACAATAAAAAATGTATTCTAAAAAAAAAAAAATCAAAAGATTAAAAGTTTGCAACACGAAAAGCTTTTAAAAAGCAAAATCCTTAAAAGTTTAATCACACCAAATAGAAACTTTTTTTCCTTTTCGAACGAATCGAACAAACAGCGGAAATTTGCTAGGCATTGTATTAGGAGGGAAAACAAGTAATCGGATTTTCCACACATCGCCGCAGAAATCCCGTAAAAAAAAACGCACACCCACGCTGACAGCGACGACATACTTAAACAGCGAGAGCAAGAAAAAAAAAACTGAATTGCGAATTTCCATTAAATGAAAAAAAAGGAGGCCAGAGCGCCATAATCTGGCTGCGAAAACGGATTAACAGCTCATAATACATGTGCTAAATATTAAATTCTCCTCTCGTCGCTTACACTTAAATATATGTTAAAACGGAACCTTAGGTCGCTAAAGAAGAATACGAAGAAGATGAATAATAATAAGAAAAGCTTTAACTTGACTATTTGAAGTGAGTAAACTGTGCGCCTTAAAGATTTCCATCTTTGGATTTCCAGTATTTCCATCACCGCGCAATAAAATTTCGAATTTCATTCAAAAAGCTCTGCCTTTGAAACTCTGGTGTAATTGCTGCAAGTACTGCAAATAAAAGCTGGAAATTCCGAGGAAATTCAAAGGAGAGCGGCGTGTTAAGGTGGCAATAAGCTATGGCAGTTATCCGGAAAATGGCACAGCTTGAAACAATACGATGTCCTTAGTCCTTAGATTTCTAATTGTATTGTGGAAACGTGTGATGGATGCGACGCTATTTTCTTCTTCTTTATTTAACTTCGCAGTACTTTAATTTACTTCTGGTGCTTGCTGAAGAGTTTTTGTTTTTGTGTCCGTGTTTGTGTGCATGTGTTTGGGTGTTTTTGTGTGTGTGTGTGTGTGTGTGTGTGTGTGTGTGTGTAGATTTGCAGCCAGACATTGAAGTACTAAAGCGGAAAAGCATGGAGGGAAATGCCAGCAGAATATGAAAAACCAGGACATAAAAAAATAAGAGGGTGGCGCACATAATTGAACGTGTCTGGAATTTTAATCTTTTCATTCTTTCAGCTTTTGTTAGCTTTATTTTTATATTTTGCAGATGTACTACATGTTTATATTTATTTTTATTCTTCGATTTTCTATTCTGAAATTAAAGGTCTCTGTTTCCATGATTCAAATTAAACCGCTGTTTTGATGGCTTTAATTTAAATTTTAATACAATTTTTAAATATTAATTTTTAAATGTTTTGTAACTTTTTTGTTTAGTAATTGTTCAATATCTTTTTTCTTAGGTAATTACTTATTCTTTAATTATTTTAATGGCAATGTTCCTTTTAAAATTTAAATAATTTTAAACTTCAAAGAAAAAGTTATGGTAAATTTCATTTTTTCAGTGGTGTCTTTTATTTTTGGATTTATTATAAATAAAAATGATTTTTTTCAATTTTCTTGAAATTATTTATTATCTTTTCAGTTGATTTTCATTGATGTGTTACAAGTACTAAAGTAATGGTAATTTTTGAAGAATTTAAAGACATGTTTGATATGTTACAAGAGTTCAGAGTTCGTTGCGGAGTAATATAGAGGGTATTAGTTTTCTTGAAATAACTCAAAAGGTATTCATCGTATGGCAAAACTATAAAATGCAACTTTTCTCAAAGGTTTTTATACGTTGAATAATTAATTATGAAGAATAAAAAATGTACGGTTCCATTTGAAAAAGAAGTTATTTTGATTTCAAAATGTTTTTTTTTTCTGAATTTTTGAAGTTTTAACTTAAAGTATTTCAGTAATAATTAGTAAAAGTATTATTTAATTATTGGAAATTAAAGTTATAAATGTAAAAGTTTCCGCACTTTTTCCAATTTGCTTTAATGCTCTTCATTTACTTTTTTTAGAATTTCTTCATTTGCAAATTTTAATTTTACAGTTAATTAAAGTCACTTAATATCTTTTTATTTCTTCTTTTACTAACTATTTTTTGTTTTTTGTTTTGTTTTTTGTAATATCATGAAAAGTAACCACTTAAGGAATTAATTTAAAATTAATTTAATTTTTACCCTCAATTAACATCACAAAATTTTCTTTTAATTCATCTTTTTCTAATTTAACAAATTTATTTTTTATAAATTTTTTTGTAATTTTTCATTGTATAAAATACCACAGAAAGTAATTAATAAAATTAAAAAATTAAATAAAATAGAAAAGAAATCAATGAATTAAAATAAAATGCCATAAATCAAATTGAAAAACTCATAAAAATATGGATAAAAAGCCCAGCAGTAATGGCAATCGTGTAATTATTAGATTAAGCAGCTTTTGTTTCGCGTGCCGGCAGCACAGATGCGTGTAGGAGTTCACTATATCAAACACTAATTACGTAATTAAGTCGTGTCGTGGTAAAATATTGATAGGCGTAATGGCCTAATGGTAGTACCGCTCTTCTTGCTTCTTCCCTTTGCGCCTTTAACCTTTCCATTTACCTCTTTCTCTCCGCTACTACTACTCCTACTGTATTATATAGGTACACTTATTGCCATTTATATCATCCTTTACCTGTCCCTGTGCCTGTACCTGTGCATACAGTCCATACAATCCATATATGTAGTACTTTGCTGCTTGTTGCGGCATTGTTGGTCGCGAGGGACACTAATCTATTGCTTTATGTAACTTTCCTTCTTCCAGTCTTCCACTCTTCCACTCTTCCACTGGCAATTGTCCTGACTCCTGGCCGTATGACGCAAAACCCTTATGTCTTTAAATTTAACTCTATGCAGAAAATATCTACTGCATTATATTTTATAACTTATAGGGAAATGCTTTTTTTAAATATTTTTTTTTTCCATTTTTGTTTGTTTGTAGTTTGATGCTTTAAAAAAGGAATAGGAAAAAAAGTGTTTGGGAGGGTGCGTTTGTGATGAATGGCTCAATGGCTAATTAAATCTCGTAGGGGTGCCAATTGCCACCAATTGTGTGTGTCTGTAAATATAATCAACAAGTTTCATTATACGACTTTCGTCGACGATAAATTATTAATTTGTTCCTCTCGTTTTTTTTTCTTTCTATTTTTATTTTTTTTTATATCTTTTATTGATTATAATGTTTTATTTAAAAAAAATTGCTGTTTGTAGTTTTTTTTTATTTGAAGGTTTAATTTTTGTACAAAAAATATATTTAAAATATTATAAAAGATTAATGAAATATATTTAATTTTTTAATTTATCAATTAATTCAAACAATTCTTATCAAAAATTGTTATGTAAATTATAATTCTTTTTATTTTTTTATTGATTGGAATGTTTCAATAAAAAAAGTTGTATTTATCATGGAAAAATAAGGATTTTTTTAAATTTTAAAGATTTTTATAAAAAAAAAAACCAATATATTAAAATTTAAAATATTAAAGAAATAAATTTATTTTATCTCTTTTAATTTAAGTTGAAAAAACTTAAAAAAGAGACATACATTATTAATTAAATAGATTTTTTTTGTTTCTACTTTAAAATTCCTGAAATTTAATTTTAATGTTTTTCCAATATAGGAAAACTTTCCTTGCTTAAGATTTTTGTTAAAATTTGTTAAATTTAAAAGACCCAAATGTTCTTTTCTTATTTCTTTTAAGTTTACTTAATAATTTAATTATTTATTAAGTTATTATCAAAAAACAAAATAAAAACTATATGAAAAATTAACCAAAAACTCAAAACTCATCAAAACCACTTTTCAAACATTAAAAACATTTCTCTAAAATGACTTTTTAACAAATACTAAAATTTATTTCTATTTATTTCTAAAATAAAATAAATTAACAAAGCAAATTTGGCATTTAATATTAAAATTAAACCTATAAAATAAGTTTCAAATTAAAAATAAAATAAACAAGCAATTTAACAGAATTGGCCTTTAAAGTTAATCATTGAATAGTTGAAATACCATAATAAATTATATTGCGAAACGCACGCACACACAATTAGGATTAAAAGTTGCAAATGGGCAAACTATAAAATTACACAGAATTATTATTTAATTAGCCTTCTTAATCCAATAAAAAAAACATTAGCGAATAGATTGCTTTTGCAATTATATTAAATTCAGAACGGCTGCTATCATAATAATTGTAATAATTGACACAGAAATATATTACTATTAAAATGTATGCAGCTTTCATTCGCTCTCTATTTGCCTTTTTCTTAATGAATTCGCCACTTATTTCCCTCGGGCAAGCCGCAAATATAAATTTTAATGAACGCAAAAGAGCGAAATTAGGCAACCGCACTTTAAAATCGAGCCGAAAGCGCGCGAGCTAGCTTTATTTAATTAAATGGAAATTAGCTGCGAGCTCAGACAATAATGGAAACAATCGATTTCTAATTATTTGTTTATTTTCCTCCGTTTCGATGATTGGCCAATGAAAGCACTTAATTAATTAAATGTAATTTAGTTATTTATATGTAGCTTATTAGTTTTCCTGCTTTTAGCTTTTATTTTGTTTAATTAATTATTTAAAAATTATTTTTTTATGTTTAAAAAATTAAATATTAAAAAAAAGTTTTTAGAATAATTTGTAATTGATAATTTTTATTGCGAAAATAAATAAATAGCATGTTTTATTATAATTTGGTGTTCTAAAGAATAAAAAGTGGAAACGATGAAAATGGCCGCTTATTAAAATACCAAATGCTTTTAATTAAAATGCAAAGTGGATCGGCCGCATTAAAATAAATGTTCAAGTGCAACGCAGTACTAATTAGATATTTAGGTGGTTGGATGGTAATAATAATAGTAATAATGGAAGTATTGGTAATAGTTTGGTGGTTCAATTCGAATGTTTCATATTTCGTTCAATTATTGTTATGCTAGTGCAACATACGCGCGATGGAGTGCAAATATTTGCTCGGCGTGCAAGTTTTCCAACTTTGTTATATGTTAAAACGATAAAAGTCAATTTTTCTGCTGCAAATATTGATCTTTCTTACATTACCTATATACACTTATACTAGAGGTACTACATATCAAATGTGAACTTTTCCTATAAGTGTTATTTATTGCTGTTTAAAAGTTGATCGTGATCCTTATACTTATATCAATCAATCATGATTTCTTTTTTAAGTTTCTTGGTTTTTATAAATTTTTATTTTTGGAATTTTTAATAGTTAAAATATTGAAATTATTTCTGAAGTAAAATCTAAAAAGCAAAACCAAAAAATCTTTTAATTTTTGAGTACATTGAACATTTAATTAATTAATTATGTTTAAATATTTTTAACTTCTAAGAAGGTTTTTTTTGGGAGAGTTTTTTTTGTAAAGCATTTTGTAAATTTTATTATTATTTTAATTAAATTTTAAGGGGGTGGCATTTCCGTTTATACCGAAAGTATACTTTTTAATTATTATATTATTAATAATGCAAATATTTTTAGGTTCTTTTTTATTAATAATCTTTTTTTCTGTTTTTTTTTTAACTTGAAATTTGTAGGAAATGTACTTTTGAATTAATTTTTTTCTTCAATACCTTAAAAACTTTTTGAAATATTAAAGAATTTAATAATTAATTCTATTAAATTTAAAGTGAAAATTGTTTCCAGAGGGAAATTTAATTTTTTTTTAGTTAAGCTTTTTTTTAATTAGTTAGAGTTATTTTAAATAATTTGTAAGATGATGGCATTTCCAGTTATATCGAAAGTCCTTATCTTCTTTTTTATTACAAATAAAATAATGCAAATATCTTGAACTCCTTTTGGATTATAAAGATTTTTTTCCCATTTTTTTTTTAAGAAATTTATATAAAATATACTTTTAAAACAATTTTTTTCTAATTTTTAAATTACATTTTAAGTTATTAATTATTTTACCACTAAAAACTATTAAATTCAAACTTATAATTGCAAAATTTGACTCTTTTACTTCTTCCAATGGTACCATTTAATTCAATTATCGAAAATTAATAATTTTTGCTCCACTAATAACAAAATTATCCAAAAACCAAACCAAAAAAAATATTTCTGTTTTAATTAAATTTTTTAAATTTATAACTTAATAAATTTATTCAACAAAATTAAAAAAAAAAACTTCACCGTTTCAACATAACAAATTTTAATTAAAAAAAAAAAATCCAAAACTAAGACTACCTTGTACCTATAAAGAAAAAAAAATGAAATGCAATTAGTAAACTTTGCAAAACTAGGTAAAAGTAAAACTTCTGCAAAACCATCAGCAATCCATCACTTCAGCAATAAATATCTGATTCAGATGATATTTGCAGCACACGCCTGATGGCCTGTAGCTCTTGGTCTGCAGGCACCCTCCGATGCTCCGATCGAATCATCTAGCACTAGCCAGATAGATAGAGAGAGGGTTGAAGAAGTTATTGGCACATTATGTATGGATGCACATGTAAAATTAATCAAGAGATGAAGAGCACCAGTTTGTTGGCATCATTATTGGCGTAGGCATAGGCAAGCGATTGATTGATTGGGTCATTACCATCGCACAAATTCAGAGATTACGCGTTCGAGAGCCTTACACGCTCACACACACACACACACACCCACACTTATACACATACACATACATACACTTACACTGAAACTTACACATGTACATGCAAATCCAAGTATATACACATAGTGTACATAGTATATTTTATGAAACAATAGTTTATTATTATTTTCAAATATATCTAGTTATATAGTTAGCTTATAGATTATATGTAATACTATACAGTGCATGTATTGTATGCAAACAAGTGACAGATTTATCTCTAACTCTGTGTGTGTGTGGATAACTTTAGCTACTCGATTTCCTTCCTCTAATACATGGAAAGCATTGACAATTCACTTCCATGGTGGTTGTTCACACATACAGTGATACAGTCACTCACACAGGCATATGTGGAGATATACATAGAGATAGAGATGCAAATACAGAAAGTGAGAGAAAGAGAGAGAGATACAGACAGAAATCCATGCAGTGGATATCCATAGGGAGAGCGGGACGTATTTGGAAACTGTTGTAATTTGTTAGCGGCATCGACGTACGATAATAACTAAGTTCAACATTGACTCTTATCTCGCGCAATTGTATTCAATTACGTCTGAAATTCTTTTCTATTTTGCTGTGTCTTGGCTGGCAATTCAGTCATTCAATAATTCTAATTTTTTTCTAATTTTGTTTTCTGATTTTTGTTTTTGTTTTTCATTTAAAAAAATTATTTTTTATTTTTTTTTGGTTAAATATTACTGGCAGTACAGGTAGTATATGAAGGAAAGAGGGAAAAGTTTTCTGTATAGCCTGCGGGGGTTGCAACGACTAAAATAAAGTAAAATAAAGAGTAAAGGGTCGCCATGACGATTTCTATACTGGAAACTGGTGTAAAAACGGTAAAAACAGGAACGGATTCTTTTTCTTTTTTTTTTTCTTTTGCCTGTGTACGAACGCACAGTTTTGCAGGACTTTTAATGAGCGAGCACTTTTTTAAATTGCTAATTTGTTCTATAATTTAGCTGCGACTTTACTGTTCATTAAGGGGGATTTGTATTTTGACTTTTGCTTGTTTCTTGTTTTCTCTTTTTTATGATTTATAATTATTTTTTCGTAATTAATTGCATGTTTTTCTTAGTTTTTACGATTTTTCAAATGAGTAAAAATTAATTAATTAAAATTTGTAATGTTTAAATTTTAAATTCCAATGATTAAATAGAAATTATAAAACTTTAATAATTTTTAATGTTATTAAGAAAATTAACTTGAAACATTTGAAAATTTTAAATTTTTTCAAGTTTTGTATATAAAATTTCACCTGCAGAATATAGCAGAAAGATATAAACAAAAACAAAAAAACCCGAAGAAAGAAGAAGAGAAAATCCTTCTCAATAATTTGAACTAAGGGTTTACGTGGAGAAATGGATGTGCGCTGGTACGAAAAGTGGGAAGGTGTTTATTCGACCATTTGCATAAGAAATGCTTCTTGAAAAATAGACAAAGCATGATATAGACAGATTATATATAGCGTACATTATGTATATAGTCAGTTGAAAGTGTTGGTGTTGTATGAGGATGCGTCAAGCTATTTTTCACGCATGATTTGCACGAAATGCGAAATATTTCATATTTTTCACCTCTCCGACCCAGGATTTTTTTCCTTTCTTTTCCTCTCTTCATGGATTCTCCCGAGGAAAAATTTTGCATTTTTCCTATGCGAGTTTATCGTTGCACAGATTCTTTAAAAAAGAACAATGAAAAAATATCATTTTCGTAACAAAAATAAACAAATTGTGAAAAGATTAAATTTTTTTGTTTGATTAGTTTTTTTTTGTAATTTTATATTGTTTTGTAATTTTCAGTATTCATTACAAACCACTGATAACGGATAATAAGAACAACTCAAGTTTCGTTTTACAAACAATTGTTTGTGGTACTTAAATTATTTTTTAATCTTTTTTTTATCAATTATTGTTTTTAATTAACTTAGATTTCAGTAAATTTATTCTTGCAGAAAAAATTACTTTAGTCGCACTCGCTTCGCTCGTGCTCCCAAACATCTCGCTCGTTACACCCTTCATAACAATACTAGTAACGTAATCTACTCTTAACGAATTTGGTGTCATATTAAAGGTAATTAAACCAGTTAATAAAATTATTTACAAAAATATTAATATTTTGTTCTCTTGAATTAAATAAATTAAAGTTAAAAATCAAAAACCCTGTACAAAATTTTGTAATAGTTAAAATTAAAAAAATACTTTAAATATTTAAAGACAATTTATTCAGCTTCAAATTGGTGAAAAAATTATTAAAATCGGTCTATTAGTTTAATTTTTATA